>CAXHSH010000683.1:0-15376 GCA_964019135.1 Arenicola marina
TCAGTCATCATGGGGCTGTACGAACAGCCGCTTGGCAACGACCAAGGTAAGGGGGCGGGGGGAAGGGGGGGTGGGGGGGGCTCAGTCATCATGGGGCTGTACGAACAGCCGCTTGGCAACGACCAAGGTAAGGGGGCGGGGGGAAGGGGGGGTGGGGGGGGCTCAGTCATCATGGGGCTGTAAGAACAGCCGCTTAACAACGACCAAGGCCCGGCGCTATGTATGCCAGGCCCGGCGCTATGTGTGCCAGGCCCGGCGCTATGTATGCCAGGTCCGGCGCTGTGTATGCCTGGAGCTCGTGGTAAGCTGACGCTATTATCTTGATCCAGAATCGATGCCGACGCTGACGGCCCTGATCCGAGGCGCGTTCGGACGCCATGCCTGGACGATGCAGCTCCGGTACCAGCCTCGCCACAAGAAGGTAGGGAGGGGGCGGGCAGTAAATACTCATAGTACATAATAATCGTTTATTGTCCAATTACGCACACAAGCTACAAGTTCATCAAAGTAGGTCTACAACTTTGAGTAGCACTCACGTTTCACACATGAACAGCAGGAGAAGCAGGGCTTATTTACTGCAAAATCACCCACATAAGAAGACCATACATTTCAGCTGTTTCTAAAGATTTTAAATGGATGCAATTGGGTCCCAATCGGCGAATCTGTTCCTCCACTGATATTGAACTCGCCACCTAGTATGATGTACCCTAACTAAGCACATGTCCGAGCGGGCGTTCAGTAATCAAGCCAAAAGTGTCATCTGGCGTTGCCGTTCCGTATCATTAAAAGACCCGGTCGGGCTCTGTGATTGGATGAACGGATGGACCAATGAGATGTCGTGTTACAGACGGCATCGAAGGCCGTGATGCTGGAGTCTCCGCGCCCCACGCCCCGGGATGACGTAGGCGTGACGTATAACATTCGGCACCGGTACTTCCCCCCGGTGGTCGACCAGGTGGCTCGAGTGCAGGCGTAAGTCGATCAACAAGATGTTAACAGTGGGCAGCAAGTTAGAATGGAGTTACATTTGACAGCCTTTTTATGGTTAAAATAAAAAAAAAATGTATCTAATTATATGTTATATTGTCATCATTCCTGTAATTGTACGTAGTCGTGAAGTTAGTTCATGATAACCTTATTTCTCTAAATGAGATGAGTCCCTATATATCTTAATTGATTGTGGCCAATGTACCCGGGTTTGAGCCTCGAATATACGCAGCATCTGAATCAGGGAAGTAGTTTACATATAAGGTATCCTTTACATCGCCGTTGCGATGTAATGCGAAACGGTTTTGTTGGCCCTGGTATGCAGTAGGGATGCCTGGTATGCAGTAGGTTTTAACGCCCTTGTATAAATAACCAAACCCCCTGCACATGCACACGGCAGCAACACGCGACGGCGGTTCTAGGGTAGTCCGGTCCGGTTTTGGCGATGTATGCGTAAGGCTGGCCCAGAATGCCCGTCCATTACTGTATGTTGATCTCCAGGCAGCAATATAATGGCGTCAATTACAGCTATTCATTCCGCTCCCTTCGCCTGTCTGACTGTCTAGAGACAAGAGCATTCCCAAGCTGGAAGCCACGATGTCGGAGGAAGCTGGGGAGCTGGAGAAACTGAAGGCCCTGATCGAGAGTCAGGTTGCCATGGAGAACGATGTGAAGGAGCGCGTGCGGGAGGAGAGGAAGTCGACCCCCTTCCCCAACCCAGAGACCGAATGCAGGAGCCCCAGGTGGGTGGGGGTGGGGTGGGGGCGGGACGGCCGGGGGTGGGTAGTGATAGTTGAGGGTGGCCAGTGGGATGAGGATGACAAGAAGAATATTAATACATCGGATGAGGATACTAACCTGCACTTTCTCGGCACAGAATCTTTGATCTTCATTCCATTAAATGCAATGTCGTCGAGATGTATGCACACAGAGGTCATAGCTTGTTCCAGAGACGTAGGCAACTAATCCTCCAGGCTATATTGACATCGGATACACTTTGGGATATTTCTGTAAGTGGACTTGTTTTCCTTTTCTCAGCACGTGTCATGACTTCCACACGGCCCGACTGTTCCTCTCACACTACGGATTCCTGTCGCTAGAGGCGCTGCGGGTGAGTGTCGGAGAGTGGCTCATGGGCTCGTTAGTGCTTTAAGCGAGCGTCCGACGTCTGATCATGTGATCAGTGGTAACAATGATCATGTGATCAGTGGAAACGATGATCATGTGATCAGTGGAAATAATGATCATGTGACCAGTAGAAACAATTATCATATGACCAGTGGAAACAATGATCATGTGATCAGTGAAAATAAGGATCATGTGAGCAGTGGAAACAAAGATCTAGCAGCGTCATTCACACATCAGGTACAAACCTTCATTGCTACGTAAGTGGATATCGGAAATATTTGGCATTCTTGAAGAACTGCTGTTGTCTTGTGGTGTATTAATGAAGCCGATAGTGCTTACTATAATTACCCAGCTACGAGTGCTTACTATAATTACCCAGCTACGAGTGCTTACTATAATTACCCAGCTACGAGTGCTTACTATAATTACCCAGCTACGAGTGCTTACTATAATTACCCAGCTACGAGTGCTTACTATAATTACCCAGCTACGAGTGCTTACTATAATTACCCAGCTACGAGTGCTTACTATAATTACCCAGCTACGAGTGCTTACTATAATTACCCAGCTACGAGTGCTTACTATAATTACCCAGCTACCACTGCATGCGGTCATAGTTTACCCTTCCCTCCGTTCGCCACACGCCGCGTATAATCGGCCTGTATCTGTCACCCCCCCCCCTCCACCAGGACCCCCACAACAGCGGCCTGCCCCCTCCGCTGGTGCAGCTGGACAGCGGACAGCCGGGCCTGCTGAGTGACCTGAAGGCTCTGGATGCCATACCCTGCCGCACCAACCACACCGTCCACGTCTTCTACGTCAAGTCAGGACAGAAGATGCCCTTCGAAATACTCAACAACGTCGTGAGTGTCCACCGCCCTGCAGCCGGGCTACAGTAATCACAGTCTCACCGGCCTAAACGAAATCTAGACTATAGTCAGGGTTCCCACCGCCATGGAACATCCTTGACAAAAATTATCATGTTAAAGTCATGGACAATTTTATTTGTTCCAAAAGTCAGGGACAGTGGCTTAGCGGGGTAAAAAGTCATAGAGAAATTATTTTATATGGAAGTGCACCACCTATCCAGTGTATATATGAAAGTGCGCCACCTACCGGGTGTATATATGGCAGAACGCCACCTACCGAGTGTTTATATGGAAGTGCGCCACCTACCGAGTATATATATAGAAGTATGCCATCTATGAACATAAATTGACCTCCTGTGACATGTTTCCTGTGTTGACCGCGCAGACGTCCAAGCTGAAGGTGCAGCCGACATTCCTGGAGGTGCTGGGGTCGATGGGGTGGCCGGTGGACGTCAAGAAGCACGCCGGGTGGACAGGGAACCCCGCCACAAGCTGGAAGGTGCAGCCCACCACGGAACAGGGTAAGGCCCGGGCACCAGCTGGAAGGTCCAGTCCACCACGGAACAGGTAAGGCCCGGCCACAAGCTGGAAGGTGCAGCCCACCACGGAACAGGGTAAGGCCCGGCCACCAGCTGGAAGGTCCAGTCCACCATGGGACAGGGTAAGGCCCGACCATAAGCTTTAAGGTCCAGCCCACAACGGAACAGGTAAGGCCCGGCCACAAGCTGGAAGGTGCAGCCCACCACGGAACAGGGTAAGGCCCGGCCACCAGCTGGAAGGTCCTGTCCACCATGGGACAGGGTAAGGCCCGACCATAAGCTGGAAGGTCCAGCCCACAACGGAACAGGGTAAGGCCCGACCATGAGCTGGAAGGTCCAGTTCACCATGGAACAGGGTAGGGCCCGACCATAAGCTGGAACGTCCAGCCCACCACAGAACATAGTATGGTCTAGCCAGTAGCTTTAAGGTTCAGCCCATCATGGAACAGGGTAAGGCCCGGCCACTAGCTGGAAGGTCCAGCCACCACGGAACATGGTAAGGTCCAGCCACCACGGAACATACATTGTAACACATGCAGAATTGGCTTGAATAAGGGCGCGGAGAAATAGTGCTTGTTTCAACCCAATTATTATGTCCTCTTCATACCAAATGATGTAAATCAGTGACAGTGGCTGGGGATGCAGACGCGAGAAGCCGCATACATGTAGAGTTGATGGCGGTCTTTGTGGTTGCAGACGACGAGTATCCCGGGGACACGGGAGGCAGTCTGTACGACGGACAGAAGCAGGTGCTGTACTGGGCCGACGTCGTTACCGAGGTGGCTTTTATCGTCCCGTCCCCCGCCACCTACCAGGCCGCCCCCGGCCGCCGCCTCAGCGACCCCGCAGCACCAGGTGAGCCCAGCCCTCCCCCCCTCCCCCCCCCCCCCAATATCCCCTCGCCATCTCCTGTGTTAAAGGAAGGTGGGGGGCGGACTGACGGGATCTGCATTGGTTGGGTCATCTGGGCATGCCACCTGGGGGGAGGGGGGGGGGTGGTGGTGAGCCAGGGAACCAGGTGGAAAGATGGGGGTGCACCACATGTTCACACGTTACAGTGTTCACATGTTACATTGTTCACATGTGACGGTGTTCACATGTTACAGTGTTCACATGATACAGTGTTCACATGTTCCAGTGTTCACATGTTACAGTGTTCACATGTTACAGTGTTCACATGATACAGTGTTCACATGTTCCAGTGTTCACATGTTACAGTGTTCACATGTTACAGTGTTCACATGATACAGTGTTCATATGGGACGGTGTTTACATGTTCCAATGTTCACATGTTACAGTGTTCACATGTGATGGAGTTCACATGTTATAGTGTACACATGTTACAGTGTTCACATGGTACAGTGTTCACATGTTACAGTGTTCACACGTGACGGTGTTTACATGTTCCAGTGTTCACATGTTACAGTGTTTACATGTGATGGAGTTCACATGTTACAGTGTTCACATGTTACAGTGTTCACATGGTACAGTGTTCACATGTTACAGTGTTCACACGTGACGGTGTTTACATGTTCCAGTGTTCACATGTTACAGTGTTCACATGTGACGGTGTTCACATGTTACAGTGTTCACATGATACAGTGTTCACATGTTCCAGTGTTCACATGTTACAGTGTTCACATGTTACAGTGTTCACATGATACAGTGTTCATATGGGACGGTGTTTACATGTTCCAGTGTTCACATGTTACAGTGTTCACATGTGATGGAGTTCACATGTTATAGTGTACACATGTTACAGTGTTCACATGGTACAGTGTTCACATGTTACAGTGTTCACACGTGACGGTGTTTACATGTTCCAGTGTTCACATGTTACAGTGTTCACATGTGATGGAGTTCACATGTTACAGTGTTCACATGTTACAGTGTTCACATGTTACAGTGTTCACATGGTACAGTGTTCACATGTTACAGTGTTCACACGTGACGGTGTTTACATGTTCCAGTGTTCACATGTCACAGTGTTCACATGTGACGGTGTTCACATGTTACAGTGTTCACATGTTACAGTGTTCACATGTTAGTGTTTATGTGTTGCAATGCTCACATGTTGCAATGTTTACGTGTTGCAATGTTACATGTTGCAATGCTCACATGTTGCAATGTTTATACGTTGCTATGTTTACATGTGGCAATGCTTACGTGTTGCTTTGTTTACATGTTGCGATATTTACGTGTTGCAATGTTTACATGGGTTAAAGGGGGGTGGTTGTCTGGTTGCTGTGACAAGTTATGCTCAACAGACAACACATTTTGTTTTATGTGTATTGGATTGTTACGGTCACAGATTTTGCATGATTCCCCTTGAATGTGAAGTGTTTTTTAGCGTCTCGCTGCGTTTATCCCCTGCGTTTATCCCCGGTTTATCCCCATGCGTTTATCCCCGGTGTATCCCCTGAAAGTCACTGGCTATGTACATAATGCCAGCTACTATAAGTGCTTAGCAAAACCATTCTAGATGTAGTTAGGAAAAGCGCTTATGAACATGTTTGCTATGTGGCTTCCTCTGGACATTAATCATGCAGGATGCACTGTGCATACCGTACGTGCTATATTAGTAGTTTGCACGTTTAGAATAAGGCTCTTTGGTTTAGTAACCCAATAAGACTCCATGATGACGTCATCATAGTAACATCGTTACAAAGAAGGATATTGGTGTGACATTTTATCCTTTATAACACTTTATTAATAGTGATATTTCTCGAGTTGTTTCTCTGCACTAAATATCGCTTATAGCTGATAGATAATTTTAATGAATAATTTATTGCAGGAGATAATTGTTACTATGTGCATGTAGTGTCCATCGGCCCTAATTCCTCGTTCTGTGCTCGCGCTAGCGTTTAAGGGGATTTCGTCGTTTAACGTCATATCTTCGTCTGATCCCTTCGTCACGCGGTTTATTCATCTGACTAAGTTGCCGCGGAAATGTTGCTTGGTGACTTAATCGATCTGTACTGTCGGCCTGTAGCAATGACTGACACATTCTGTCCATCTTTACTATCGGCCTGTAGCAACCCAGCAAACACACAAGGTTCGCACACGTTGTTTTTTGGTTGTAATCACGTCATCTCAAAGTTAACATTAGGACAACGTTGTTACAACGTTTGTCGCACACATTGAACTAATATTTTCTAGCCTAAATTCTATAAAAAAATAAAACCTTTGCCATTTGTAGTGACTAGCAAAAATTGGCTGCGTGTAGCAGTTGTTATAATTACAAAATTGTGAGAAGTCGAGAGTGGACGTTTTCCCAACGTTAGGACAACGTTACCTGACAAATTACACATAAGAACAATATGTAATTGACTGTATTGGGCAATCATGATTCTGATTAATTCATCATGTACGCAGTTGTTTCTCGCAGAAGGCACAATTTTAATACTGGACTGAATGTCGGACAACGTTATCTGAAAACGTTCGGGCAACGTTAAAAAAACATACATTTTCACGTGGTCACAACGTTATCTGGACCGAAAAAAAAACGTTGTCATAACTTTAACTTGTTTGCTGGGAATACACTGACAATATTTGTTAGGTCGTCCCTGACAAGTGGCTAGCGCGTGCACTGAACCCACCTCCACCGCCAACCCGCCCTGCTGCTGTGCCTGACCCCGCCTCCTCTGCAGCCCCCGTGGTATCCACGCTTCCACCCTCGTCAGTAACCCCCTGGCTGACCGCTTGTCTTGCAGTCGGGTCGTCTCGCCGGATGTCCTCGGGCGGTCCCCCCGGAGACCCCCCGGGCCCCCGGGTGGTTTCCGGGACCCCGACCCAACGCCCCCGCCGGCCCACTAGGGTCAGCCTTCCCCCAGTCTACTTCCACAGCGGCTTCACGCCAGGTTTGTCCGTGTCCCTGCACCCCCCCCCCCACCACCACCCCACCTCGTCTCCTCTCTCTGTCTCTTCTGCCTCCTCTGTATTCACGTGCGCCCATCTCCATGGCAACCGTGGTGTGAAGGCGTGTGGGGTGGCGCCGTGACACGTGACCAGAACTGCACCTTTTGGCCGCCGCCATGCTTGCTGTGTAGTTGCCATGGTTACGCTGTAGATTCTTTCCGCCACGCGCCGTCGCCCAATGATCAGCTCATCCGTCTCTCCGTAGTTTGTAGGCCTTGCCACAGCTATGGAATACACATGTCTCATCGTTTGTTGTACTGTATATTCAATTGTCTTGTCTTTCACTGATCATGTCAACGGATTGCTCCACTAACTGTGTATACCATTATTTAGCAGTCCCAGATAATAATCTGCATTGCTGTAATGGGCAGAATGCACCAGTCATGCTCAACAAACGCGTATCACTAAAGCTTTAAAATGAGTTCTAATGAAATCGTGTACCTCACCGTGGCAACTCATACTCAGCTTTTGAATTGATGGCATCCACGAAACAGAATATGGATTTACTTTAGTCTGTGTGCACTTTATCCCGACGTCTCTTCAGTAGTTACAACGCCATGTACCCTACTGTTCTACTAACAGGTTTTATCACATGTTATACAAGTGAAACTTATATTTCGGTATTGCCCCGATTATCGCCCGCTCAGCAATCAGACGGCTTGCCTTGAAATCACTGTTAATGAAATATGTGTAAAGAAGTGTGTATTCAATTGTACAGTTCACGGTGTGTAATTTAGAATTTCACGTAACTAACCCAAGTGTACCCTGTTGTTGACCTGTTAGTCACATGATATGCTAAATGTGTCCTGCTCTGAGCGTTACTAATGCTACTAATACTAACATTTCGTATTATACACGGTCTTATTTATACGTTTGGTTGTCAAGCAGTGCATTGTGCGCGCCGATCTATTATAGATTAGATTCTACAGTTTCAAACATTCTAACAATAGCTCTGGTTTCATCAGACAAGACATAGGTAAGCTTTGGTATTCTGTTTTTCCGGCTATAGTTTTAGTTTTGTTACATGTGAGGA
The DNA here is from genome assembly GCA_964019135.1 of Arenicola marina. Lineage (NCBI taxonomy): Eukaryota > Metazoa > Annelida > Polychaeta > Arenicolidae > Arenicola > Arenicola marina. The sequence goes on from CAXHSH010000683.1 coordinate 8,475, forward strand.
TTACGAAGGGATGTTATTACTGAATAATAATTTAAATTTGGTGTTGAAATGAAATTCTATGGGGGTACCATATCGAATGTTAGGAAATTTATGTTTTATTATGGCGTGCTGCTTACTGTTTCAGCCTCCAGGGGTGAACATCGAACTCTTAAATATACCATTATCATTACAGAGAAGACACCCTCAGGTGTCATCTCCACGACAACCACCCCAGCCACCACCCCGGCCTCCACCCCGGCCTCCACCCCCAGCGCCACCCCGACGACTACCCCGGCGGCGGGGGAGGGTGGGCGGGTGGGCGGGGCGCCGCGCCTGGTGGACCTCTCGGCCGGCCGCTCCCGCCCCAGCCTCTCCCTGGACCTGGAGCACGTGCCCTCTGAGAGGGGGGTCCCGGGCCGGGCGGTCACCCCCAGCGACGGGGCGGTCCCCGCCGTGCCCCCGCGGCGCCTGGGGCGGGCCGGCAGCTCAGCCACCCCGCCGGAAACCAGGGTCCTGGTCGTCTGGCTCGAGAGTTACGAGGACCACGAGACTTTCCCCGCAGGTGATCACGTGTTCCAATATATAACGTTAATGCCGTAATTAAAGTTAAAGCGATTAAAGTGGAATTAAAATGGGAAGAATCTGCCTCTATGTCAGCGACTGAGAAGGGTCCAGTCCAAGTTACGGCGAGTCATTGTTTCAGCATAGCTCACGTATTACTCGCGCCTACTAGTTCGTACAATAATCTCTAACGTGGCCTCTAACATGGAAGAGGTACCATGCTAAGTCGAGTATTTGTAAAACAAAATGAGGCCCTATTAATACGTCAGATATATCTTAAAGAACAAGCATATCAAGCGAATTTATTTTATGCGGTGTTTAAGAATTCACAAATTGACAACAATGACTATTATTCTGCGAACGATTACTTAATGTAAACACACATTTAAACCCACCGCCTCCCAAATATATATTCCTGATTATTAATTTGTATTTTCAATACTTATCAATATATTATCTACTTGTTAACATGTTTGTGATGGTGTTTGTGTTTGTTGCGCCTTCCAGAGGAGCTCGTTCCGTCGGTGAGCAGGGCCTCCGGGGGCGGGGAGGGTGCCGGGGGGGCAGGGGGCACCCTGGGCGGGGGGGGCCTGCGGGACAAGGCCGCACAGATCCACGTCATCTACATCCACGGCCTCAAGAGCGGCCTCTTCCGGATCAGACTCCAGGGACGCACGGGCAGGTAGGTCGATCCGGATTGCTGGATCTGGCTCGTCTGGATCCCATTCTTCCACGCAGGATTTGCAGGATTTGTAACGCTTTATCGTGTCTCCGACGTATTTTTTATGTTTTGTCGGATGCTTTACTGACGTGTTCCGTATATCTTTGATATTAGTGTTGATAAGCGGTTTGCCTTCATGCATATGGGACGGATGTTCTTGTTTCAGAATAAACCTGGCCCTGTTCACACTGCACTGACTTGTTTCAGGATGAACCTGGCTCTGTTCACACTGCACTGACTTGTTTCAGGATGAACCTGGCCCTGTTCACACTGTACTGACTTGTTTCAGGATGAACCTGGCCCTGTTCACACTGTACTGACTTGTTTCAGGATGAACCTGGCCCTGTTCACACTGTACTGACTTGTTTCAGGATGAACCTGGCCCTGTTCACACTGCACTGACTTGTTTCAGGATGAACCTGGCCCTGTTCACACTGTACTGACTTGTTTCAGGATGAACCTGTCCCTGTTCACACTGTACTGACTTGTTTCAGGATGAACCTGGCCCTGTTCACACTGCACTGACTTGTTTCAGGATGAACCTGGCCCTGTTCACACTGTACTGACTTGTTTCAGGATGAACCTGTCCCTGTTCACACTGTACTGACTTGTTTCAGGATGAACCTGACCCTGTTCACACTGCACTGACTTGTTTCAGGATGAACCTGGCCCTGTTCACATTGTACTGACTTGTTTCAGGATGAACCTGGCCCTGTTCACACTGTACTGACTTGTTTCAGGATGAACCTGGCCCTGTTCACACTGCACTGACTTGTTTCAGGATGAACCTGGCCCTGTTCACACTGTACTGACTTGTTTCAGGATGAACCTGTCCCTGTTCACACTGTACTGACTTGTTTCAGGATGAACCTGGCCCTGTTCACACTGCACTGACTTGTTTCAGGATGAACCTGGCCCTGTTCACACTGTACTGACTTGTTTCAGGATGAACCTGTCCCTGTTCACACTGTACTGACTTGTTTCAGGATGAACCTGACCCTGTTCACACTGCACTGACTTGTTTCAGGATGAACCTGGCCCTGTTCACATTGTACTGACTTGTTTCAGGATGAACCTGGCCCTGTTCACACTGTACTGACTTGTTTCAGGATGAACCTGGCCCTGTTCACACTGTACTGACTTGTTTCAGGATGAACCTGGCCCTGTTCACACTGCACTGACTTGTTTCAGGATGAATCTGGCCCTGTTCACACTGTACTGACTTGTTTCAGAATGAACCTGGCCCTGTTCACACTGTACTGACTTGTTTCAGAATGAACCTGGCCCTGTTCACACTGTACTGACTTGTTTCAGGATGAACCTGGCCCTGTGCACACTGCACTGACTTGTTTCAGGATGAACCTCGCCCTGTTCACACTGTACTGACTTGTTTCAGGATGGACCTGGCCCTGTTCACAATGTACTGACTTGTTTCAGGATGAACCTGGCCCTGTTCACAATGTACTGACTGTTTCAGGATGAACCTGGCCCTGTTCACACTGTACTGACTTGTATCAGGATGAACCCGGCCCTGTTTACACTGCACTGACTTGTTTCAGGATGGACCTGGCCCTGTTCACACTGCACTGACTTGTTTCAGGATGGACTTGGCCCTGCCTCTAGTGGACGGCATGGTGGTCAGTAGACGGACACTGGGCCCTGTTCACACTGTACTGAGTTGTTTTAGGATGAACCTGGCCCTGCCTCTAGTGGACGGCATGGTGGTCAGTAGACAGACACTGGGCCCTGTTCACACTGTACTGACTTGTTCAGGATGAACCTGGCCCTACCTCTAGTGGACGGCATGGTGGTCAGTAGACGGACACTGGGCCCTGTTCACACTATACTGACTTGTTCAGGATGAACCTGGCCCTGCCTCTAGTGGACGGCATGGTGGTCAGTAGACGGACACTGGGCCCTGTTCACACTGTACTGAGTTGTTTCAGGATGAACCTGGCCCTGCCTCTAGTGGACGGCATGGTGGTCAGTAGACGGACACTGGGTCCTATTCACACTGCACTGACTTGTTTCAGGATGGTCCTGGCCCTGCCTCTAGTGGACGGCATGGTGGTCAGTAGACGGACACTGGGCCCTATTCACACTGCACTGACTTGTTTCAGGATGGTCCTGGCCCTGCCTCTAGTGGACGGCATGGTGGTCAGTAGACGGACACTGGGCCCTATTCACACTGCACTGACTTGTTTCAGGATGGTCCTGGCCCTGCCTCTAGTGGACGGCATGGTGGTCAGTAGACGGACACTGGGCCCTGTTCACACTGTACTGACTTGTTTCAGGATGGTCCTGGCCTTGCCTCTAGTGGACGGCATGGTGGTCAGTAGACGGACACTGGGCCCTGTTCACAATGTACTGAGTTGTTTCAGGATGAACCTGGCCCTGCCTCTAGTGGACGGCATGGTGGTCAGTAGACGGACACTGGGCCCTATTCACACTGCACTGACTTGTTTCAGGATGGACCTGGCCCTGTTTACACTGTACTGACTTGTTTCAGGATGAACCTGGCCCTGTTCGCACTGTACTGACTTGTTTCAGGATGGACCTGGCCCTGCCTCTAGTGGACGGCATGGTGGTCAGTAGACGGACACTGGGCCCTGTTCACACTGTACTGACTTGTTTCAGGATGAACCTGGCCCTGTTAACACTGTACTGACTTGTTTCAGGATGAACCTGGCCCTGTTCACACTGTACTGACTTGCTTCAGGATGGACCTGGCCCTGCCTCTAGTGGACGGCATGGTGGTCAGTAGACAGACACTGGACCCTGGTCACACTATACTGACTTGTTTCAGGATGAACCTGGCCCTGCCTCTAGTGGACGGCATGGTGGTCAGTAGACGCACACTTGGCCCTGTTCACACTATACTGACTTGTTTCTGGATGAACCTGGCCCTGGCTCTAGTGGACGGCATGGTGGTCAGTAGACAGACACTGGGCCCTGTTCACACTATACTGACTTCTTTCAGAATGAACCTGGCCCTGCCTCTAGTGGACGGCATGGTGGTCAGTAGACGGACACTGGGCCCTATTCACACTGTACTGACTTGTTTTAGGATGAACCTGGCCCTGGCTCTAGTGGACGGCATGGTGGTCAGTAGACGGACACTGGGCCCTGTTCACACTGTACTGACTTGTTTCAGGATGAACCTGGCCCTGCCTCTAGTGGACGGCATGGTGGTCAGTAGACGGACACTGGGCCCTGTTCACACTGTACTGACTTGTTTCAGGATGAACCTGGCCCTGCCTCTAGTGGACGGCATGGTGGTCAGTAGACGGACACTCGGTACCTTGGTCCGACAGACTGCGATAAACATCGGCCGGCGAAGAAGATTAGAAAGCGAAAAGTTAGTAACATTCATTTCTCTCACGTCTCTCTCTATTTTTGACAATGCATCCTTAAAATATTTTGTCGTTTGAGCCCGATCAAAATATATGTCAAACCAAAATATGGTAAATATCGTAGTAACGTAATTTTAATTATGCATAACTGGGCATTTCCATGGTGGAAAGGCCTTAACACAACACAAATTTAACGTTTTTATTTGTAGCAGCATGTTAAGTTTGCTCACATTGAAGATTCGCTACTCCTTTCTGTGCCAGTTTTATGTAACGTCATAAACATCCAGTCTTTGTCGCTCTCCTTACAGCTACCAACCAGCACACGTGCGGCGGAAACTAAAAATCAAAGGAATTGTGGACAAGTATCGGATAAAAATGAGCGAATCCGATTTTTACACCAGTTTGTTCAACAGCAGTGCTCACTGACCCAAGACGTAGAGCGTCGCCCTCAAACTGCTCCTGATCATTACCAATGCTTTCGGATGCCAGTTCAGTACTTACGTACTCAAATCACCTAGTCAATTTCACCTGAACGTTATTTATGCACTCGATACGACAGGGGACGATAATAGGTGCAAATGGAATCCCTGGTGGTTTTCCGTTTTGAAACGTTTATCGGTTAAGCTTTAGTTTAGTAATATTGTCGATGTTGACCTGCCTGTGACTGTTGTCTGCGCGTTGATGTGCTCATTGTGACCAGTGATATATCTGTGTTGGCTTCTCGTCGGCAGCGGTGCTAACCATAACGTAGGGAACGGCGAACCATGCTTATGTTACCATGAAGTAGCCATTTTTATGTTGCCGTTGCCAGATCTAGATTGATTTAGCGATCTCTTAGAAATCAGTAGACTTTGCAGGCTTGCATTCTGTATATATATATAGATATACCCATGTATTTAATTTCATGGGCCTTATAATGCATAGAGTTGAAGCTGATATTTCCATGTGTGTATATATTTTTTTTTACTCTCGATATTTCCCCTCACTCTCTTGCCTGTCGTTGGCATGGTAACCAGCCTTATAGCGTACCGTTGAGGGCACGTGTTTTCCACGTCTGGCTTCATGCATATTCTGTAGTCGTGATGTTCTTTCTATATCGAACGATACTAAAAGTAGATATCATACACACTAGAAAATATCATTGCGTGATGCGATGGTGCATGGCTTTCGGGTTTTGACCTTTTACGTGTTGCAGATGAGGAAATAAATATCACACGATTTATTTAAGATACTTTTCCTTAAAGAAATCGAAGTGTTCGCAGAATAAGAAGGGAGGGCCTGGCCATCTCACGTTTCATGTTCTTCTATGGCTTTGTCGCTGTAAGACCCAGAGTTGGATAAATAACATATTTATTATGTAACACTGTTCTGTACATCAGAGATACCTACCCCTATCATCCCAGTGGGATAACGTTCATTGTTTGTAGCTTTAATGTCGAATTGGTTTATCATATCTTAATTTACATTCCATATTGGTTGCATAAATATATATCATATTGTATTATTCTAAAAAATATATAATACAGCGAATTATCAAAAGATATGGGTTGCATATTATCCAATGACATGCCAAAGTATGTGGCGGAGTTGTGGAATATTTCGTTGCGTGTTCTGATTGGTTGGTGCGCGTCACGTGGTTACTAGTAATTAACCAATAGCTGACGGAATGTTTTTTGCGGGTCTATTTGCCTTCTTCACAGTAGAGGAGTAGTTATTTTGTGAAGAGTTTGTCATCCCCCTGCACTCAATCACTGACTACAATTAGCGAATCTAGTTTGTTAATAATGCCGGGGAAGTTCTGTGACTACCGTTACAAGGAGGTAGGATGATGTAGGCGGTTTGGGAATGTTTAGCACTGTATCTCGGTTGGAGAACATGTGTTCCCTGTTAAAAACAGATACAAGTTGCGTAAAAATATCGTGTCATTGGCGAACTAACCCGGCGCCTGCCTCTCTGTGCATTTTGTTCACCCAGAGACGATTTTGTTTCGACTTATGCCCAGTCTATTCCACCTCTTCGCCATTTTGTTTCATTCATTTCGCTATTTGGTTTCACGTCATCGCCATTTTGTTTCGCCTTTGCGTCATTTGGCTTCAAACCATCCCCATTTTGGTGTATAGTTTAATACAGTTAAAGGATCGGCCTTTCGTCGAGTATTGTATCTAAACTGATTTAAACTTAGCGGTGATCCCAATCATTCAATAAGACATTGGTCTCTTTCAAAACCATGGCAACAAACGCTGTACCCATCAGCTTTGCCCTCTTGACTCTATCCCAACGGACATCCA
>CAXHSH010000684.1:0-15000 GCA_964019135.1 Arenicola marina
CAACACCAAATTCGATAGCATTGAACAGACCTCGTCGAACAACCCAAAATCTAATGCCGAGTCTAATGCCGCCAAACATATTCGGGGTTCGATTGCCACCTGTGACTGAGGCTGTTTCAGCCTTTTATCTTTTGTTCCAATGCTGCCTTGGCTGGGTTCACTTCATGTGAGCTGAAAGGTGGTTTAGAACTCCGATCTGTCATCCATAGCGGAGTTCGTCAAATCGATCATGTTGCATAACAGGCGCTACGTGCGTGCCATGCTTGACCGATGCTGATAAACCCACGACGTTTGCCCCTGCCGCGTCGACTTAGGGACAATTTGGTAGCCTGATATTAATGATATTACTCCGGGCGGCGATTCGGTACTCGGGCCCCCCTCCCTCCCCCCCCCCCCCCCCCCACCCCCCCCGCCACACCCGGCATGCCTCTAACATGGCCCACACATTCAGCACTTCATTGCCTGCATCGCCCCTACCCCACGCCCCCTCCTCCCCAACCAACCCTCCTGCTTTTCTCGCTGCCACTGAGCCACGTATCTATTGCGCAATTGATGATTATACGTGACATGGGTTTGCGTCGAACATATCCGCACACTACAGTCACGTAGCAAGGTTTGTATATATAGCCATTAAAATATTGCGGATCGATAATGTAGAAAAGGGGGGGGTGGGTGCGACCGGGGAGAGAGGGGCTCTGACCGCGGCTGTCCAGCATATGTTTTACCACAGGGGGTCGGGGATGGAAAAAACGTCAACGTTGACAGTCCTTAGCATCACCTGGATCCGCCTCCACCATCTACAAATGTCACTTTCCAATGTATTTCGTTGCATAGCCGACTTTTACAGGGTTTTTTTTCATGCTTAAGTTCCTAAGGGGGGGGGGATGCAACCACCTACCCCCCCCCCCCCCATTGATCCGCCCCTGCCTGAACTGAAAGTCACTATTTCGACAAAATGTAAAACATTAGGCGAGCGGGGCCCCAACACATTTGACGAGAAGTTCAGGTTGTAGTTTTACCCTTTAATTCTGGTCATATCACGTCAATGGAGAAGGGAGTGGAGAAGCCCTTTAATCCTAGACTTTATCAGAAATGCATTCGTTTCTCGCGGATTCTAATCGAAAAAAGGCCGCATTGATATACACGACAAATGACATATACCGAACAACCACTACAGGAGGAGCAGACTACTATATAATTGGCATGGCGGCTTCGCATAAAATAAAACTTTATGCCAGAAACGTGGTCCGACCAAACGGTAGTTCAACCTTTAGTTGCAACCATCCCCTGTATGTGTTTTTGTTTCCCCCTAGTCGCCATATGACCTTTGTAAAAGCCGCTCTTGTAAGTTTCAGCCGTCCAGGTAGATTAGCTGAAGGATCGATAGAACAAGGAGGAAAAACCGTTGCCGGTCGGGCGACCAGCGGAGTCCAGTATCGCATTTCCAAATCACCAATGGCAATTTAAAAGGCCAACGACTATTGGTGTCAGGCGTTCCATCGCCGGACGCTCCCAACCCCGGTTCCACCCCACCCCCACTCGCACTGCTCCCCAGCAGCGTTAGGTGACACATTGACAAATTAACTTGCACACATGGAGGTCCCATTAAATCGCCATATTATCGGAAATAGTATCCCTTAGTATCACTTACTAATGGAAAGCAATTAACGCGGATGCCGAGTTTCAACTAAGTTATATGTCTGGACGACAATGAGAAATAAAGCGGGCATGGTATAACGGCTGATTTTCAGACAAATCTGTCATAGCATAAATACACTTTGTCAGTTCTGAAATCCTACATTAGAAAACTTTCGTCGTTCTGCTGGTGTCCTAAATATAGTACGCTAGGAGCGAGAGGCTACGTGTATATCCTGAAATGGCCTGTCATTACCCAACAGTAAAGCGAGTGCCTGGGCCTGTCGGGGACTGGTGGGCCCCTTATTCTATTTACACGTTATCTGTTTTGCAAATTTGTGCAAAATATTGTTCAGTGAGGGGAGGAGTTGGTCTGCTTGGAGGAAGGAGCGGGGGGGAGGGGGTGTGGACGGACGGGGTGCTTTGTTGCCAACCGCGTATAGCATTCGGAGCCCGCGTCCGGAGCCATACCCCACGTCCGGAGCCATAGCCCGCGTCCGGAGCCATAGCCCTCGTCCGGAGCCATAGCCCGCGTCCGGAGCTATAGCCCGCGCCCCGAAGCCATAACCCGGAGCCTGGAGCACTAGCCCAGCGCAAGGGGGCGTTCTGTGGTATAATCGCCCACTCCCTCCCTCATTGCCTACATCTCTTCCGCCCTCCCTCTGTCACTCTTCCTGGCTGCAACCCTCCATGCATCTCACACCCACACCCATCCCGCATCCGCAGCCATATAGTCCCACGCACGGGGGCGTTCTGTGGTATAATCGCCCACTCCCTCCCTCATTGCCAACATCTCTTCCGCCCTCCCTCTGTCAATCTTCCTGGCTCCAGCCCTCAATGCATCTCACACCCAAACCCACCCGCGTACGGAGCCATAGCCTGCAGCCATAGTCCGCGTCCGGAGCTATAGCCCGCGCCCGAAAGCCATAACCCTGAGCCTGGAGCACTAGCCCAGCGCATGGAGGTTTTCAGTGGTATAATCGCCCACTCCCTCCCTCATTGCCTACATCTCTTCCGCCCTCCCTCTGTCACACGTCCTGGCTGCAACCCTCCATGCATCTCACACCCACACCCACCCGCGTCCAGAGCCATAGCCTGCAGCCATAGCCCGCGTCCGGAGCCATAGCTCAGAGCCATAGACCGGCGACCGAAACCTGGAGCAATAGTCCAGAGCGCATAGCCATAGTCCAGCGCACAGAGCCATAGTCCAGCGCACAGAGCCATAGTCCAGCGCACAGAGCCATAGTCCGGCGCACAGAGCCATAGTCCGGCGCACAGAGCCATAGCACACGTCCGGAGTCATAGTCCGCATCCGGAGGCATATCCCGCGTCCGGAGACCGTGCCAGCGTCCGGAGCCATACCCCGCAGCCATAGACTGGCGACCGGAGCCTGGAGCGCCAGTTCAACTCACGGAGACAAAGTCCAGAGCAGGGAACCATAGCCTGCATCCGGAGCCTTAGTCCAACGCATGAGGCCATAACGCGCTATCGGAGCAATAATCCAGTGCATGGAGCCATAGCCGCGTTCATCAGATATATGACAAAAATGTTCTTCTGGGGAGAAATTATTTTGGTTTAATAATATACAAAATCATTCATCGCTGGTCTCGGCTTCCCCATTAAATATACGTTTTTGTTACTAATTAAGCGAAGATAAAGGAATGCATCATTTAGAGTTTTAGGGATGGTTTGAAAATGGTTTATTGATTAATTTAGTTTCAGTTTTGAGAACAAAACGTTTGTCTTCAGAGTTATACTTTTAGCCTATACCTTACTATTTAGCCATACTCACCTTGGCCCGGGGCATGCAAAGTAGGGAGGAGCAGCGGGGTGGCCCGAGTTGTGCACGATGTTAAATTATGCAACACTAATGATAATGCAAAAATACCCCTCCATCCCACCCGCGGCCCCTCCATCCTACCCGCGGCCCCTCCATCCTACCCGCGGACCCTCCATCCTACCCGGGGCCCCTCTATCCTACCCGCAGCCCCTCCATCCCACCCGCGGCCCCTCCATCCTACCCGCGGCCCCTCCATCCAACCCGGGGCCCCTCCATCCTAACCGCGGCCCTTCCATCCTACCCGCGGTCCCTCCATCCTACCCGGGGCCCCTCTATCCTACCCGCGGCCCCTCCATCCTACCCGCGGCCCCTCCATCCAACCCGGGGCCCCTCCATCCTACCCGCGGCCCTTCCATCCTACCCGCGGCCCCTCCATCCTACCCGGGGCCCCTCCATCCTACCCGCGGCCCCTCCATTCTACCCGCGGCCCCTCCATCCTATCCGCGGCCCCTCCATCCTACCCGCGGCCCCTCCATCCTACCCGGGGCCCATCTATCCTACCCGCGGCCCCTCCATCCTACCCGCGGCCCCTCCATCCTACCCGGGGCCCCTCTATCCTACCCGCGGCCCCTCCACCCTACCCGCGGCCCCTCCATCCTACCTGCGGCCCCTCTATCCTACCCGGGGCCCCTCTATCCTGCCCGCAGCCCCTCCATCTTACCCGCGGCCCCGCCATCCTATGCGTGGCCCCTCTATCCTACCCGCGGCCCCTCCATCCTACCCGCGGCCCCTCCATCCTACCCGGGGCCCCATTACCTACCCGCGGCCCCTCTATCCTACCCGCGGCCCCTCCATCATACCCGGGGCCCCTCCATCCTACCCGCGGCCCCTCCATCCTAACCGCGGCCCTTCCATCCTACCTGCGGCCCCTCCATCCTACCCGCGGCCCCTCCATCCTACCCGCGGCCCTTCCATCCTACCTGCGGCCCCTCCATCCTACCCGCGGCCCCACCACCCTACCTGCGGCCCCTCCATCCTACCCGCGGCCCCTCCATCCTACCCGCCGCCCCTCCATCCTACCTGCGGCCCCTCCATCCTACCCGCGGCCCCTCCATCCTACCTGCGGCCCCTCCATCCTACCCGCGGCCCCTCCATCCTACCTGCGGCCCCTCCATCCTACCCGCGGCCCCTTCATCCTATCCGCGGCCCCTCCATCCTACCCGCGGCCCCTTCATCCTACCCGCGATCCCTCCATCCTACCCGCGGCCCCTCCGTCCTACCCGCGGGCCCTCCATCCTACCCGCGGCCCCTCCATCCTACCCGCGGCCCCTCCATCCTACCCGCGGCCCCTCCATCCTACCCGCGGCCCTTCCATCCTACCCGGGGCCCCTCTATCCTACCCGCGGCCCCTCCATCATACGCGCGGCCACTCCATCCTACCCGCGTCCCCTCCATCTTACCTGCGGCCCCTCCATCCTACCCGCGGCCCCTCCGTCCTACCCGCGGCCCGTCCATCCTACCCGGGGCCCCTCTATCCTACCCGCGGCTCCTCTATCCTACCGCGGCCTCTCCATCCTACCCGCGGCCCCTCCATCCTACCCGCGGCCCCTCCATCCAACCCGGGGCCCCTCCATCCTACCCGCGGCCCTTCCATCCTACCCGCGGCCCCTCCATCCTACCCGGGGCCCCTCCATCCTACCCGCGGCCCCTCCATTCTACCCGCGGCCCCTCCATCCTACCCGCGGCCCCTCCATCCTAACCGCGGCCCTTCCATCCTACCTGCGGCCCCTCCATCCTACCCGCGGCCCCTCCATCCTACCCGCGGCCCTTCCATCCTACCTGCGGCCCCTCCATCCTACCCGCGGCCCCTCCACCCTACCTGCGGCCCCTCCATCCTACCCGCGGCCCCTCCATCCTACCCGCCGCCCCTCCATCCTACCTGCGGCCCCTCCATCCTACCCGCGGCCCCTCCATCCTACCCGCGGCCCCTCCATCCTACCCGCGGCCCTTCCATCCTACCCGCGGCCCCTCCATCCTACCCGCGGCCTTTCCATTCTACCTGCGGCCCCTCCATCCTACCCGCGGCCCCTCCATTCTACCCGTGGCCCCTCCATCCTACCCGCGGCCCCTCCATCCTACCCGCGGCCCCTCCATCCTACCCGCGGCTCCTCCATCCTACCCGCGGCCCCTCCATCCTACCTGCGGCCCCTCCATCCTACCCGCGGCCCCTCCATCCTACCCGCGGCCCCTCCATCCTACCCGCCGCCCCTCCATCCTACCCGCGGCCCCTCCATCCTACCTGCGGCCCCTCCATCCTACCCGCGGCTCCTCCATCCTACCCGCGGCCCTTCCATCCTACCCGCGGCCCCTCCATCCTACCCGCGGCCCCTCCATCCTACCCGCGGCCCCTCCATCCTACCCGCGGCCCCTCCATCCTACCCGCGGCCTCTCCATCCTACCCGGGGCCCCTCTATCCTACCCGCGGCTCCTCTATCCTACCCGCGGCCTCTCCATCCTACCCGCGGCCCCTCCATCCTACCCGCGGCCCCTCCATCCTACCCGCGGCCTCTCCATCCTACCCGCGGCCCCTCCATCCTACCCGCGGCCCCTCCATCCTACCTGCGGCCCCTCCATCCTACCCGCGGCCCCTCCATCCTACCCGCGGCCCCTCCATCCTACCCGCGGCCCCTCCATCCTACCCGCGGCCCCTCCATCCTACCCGCGGCTCCTCCATCCTACCCGCGGCCCCTCCATCCTACCCGCGGCCTCTCCAATCTACCCGGGGCCCCTCTATCCTACCCGCGGCTCCTCCATCCTACCCGCGGCCCCTCCATCCTACCTGCGGCCCCTCCATCCTCCCCGCGGACCCTCCATCCTACCCGCGGCTCCTCCATCCTACCCGCGGCCCCTCCATCCTACCCGCGGCCTCTCCAATCTACCCGGGGCCCCTCTATCCTACCCGCGGCTCCTCCATCCTACCCGCGGCCCCCTCCATCCTACCTGCGGCCCCTCCATCCTCCCCGCGGACCCTCCATCCTACCCGCGGCCCCTCCATCCTACCCGCGGCCCCTCCATCCTACCCGCGGCCCCTCCATCCTACCCGCGGCCCCTCCATCCTACCCGCGGCCCTTCCATCCTACCCGGGGCCCCTCTATCCTACCCGCGGCCCCTCCATCATACGCGCGGCCACTCCATCCTACCCGCGTCCCCTCCATCTTACCTGCGGCCCCTCCATCCTACCCGCGGCCCCTCCGTCCTACCCGCGGCCCGTCCATCCTACCCGGGGCCCCTCTATCCTACCCGCGGCTCCTCTATCCTACCCGCGGCCTCTCCATCCTACCCGGGGCCCCTCTATCCTACCCGCGGCCCCTCCATCCTACCCGCGGCCCCTCCATCCTACCCGCGGCCCCTCCATCCAACCCGGGGCCCCTCCATCCTACCCGCGGCCCTTCCATCCTACCCGCGGCCCCTCCATCCTACCCGGGGCCCCTCCATCCTACCCGCGGCCCCTCCATTCTACCCGCGGCCCCTCCATCCTACCCGCGGCCCCTCCATCCTAACCGCGGCCCTTCCATCCTACCTGCGGCCCCTCCATCCTACCCGCGGCCCCTCCATCCTACCCGCGGCCCTTTCATCCTACCTGCGGCCCCTCCATCCTACCCGCGGCCCCTCCATCCTACCTGCGGCCCCTCCATCCTACCCGCGGCCCCTCCATCCTACCCGCCGCCCCTCCATCCTACCTGCGGCCCCTCCATCCTACCCGCGGCCCCTCCATCCTACCCGCGGCCCCTCCATCCTACCCGCGGCCCTTCCATCCTACCCGCGGCCCCTCCATCCTACCCGCGGCCTTTCCATTCTACCTGCGGCCCCTCCATCCTACCCGCGGCCCCTCCATTCTACCCGTGGCCCCTCCATCCTACCCGCGGCCCCTCCATCCTACCCGCGGCCCCTCCATCCTACCCGCGGCTCCTCCATCCTACCCGCGGCCCCTCCATCCTACCTGCGGCCCCTCCATCCTACCCGCGGCCCCTCCATCCTACCCGCGGCCCCTTCATCCTACCCGCCGCCCCTCCATCCTACCCGCGGCCCCTCCATCCTACCTGCGGCCCCTCCATCCTACCCGCGGCTCCTCCATTCTACCCGCGGCCCTTCCATCCTACCCGCGGCCCCTCCATCCTACCCGCGGCCCCTCCATCCTACCCGCGGCCCTTCCATCCTACCCGGGGCCCTTCTATCCTACCCGCGGCCCCTCCATCCTACGCGCGGCCCCTCCATCCTACCCGCGTCCCCTCCATCTTACCCGCGGCCCGTCCACCCTACCCGGGGCCCCTCTATCCTACCCGGGGCTCCTCTATCCAACCCGCGGCCTCTCCATCCTACCCGCGGCCCCTCCATCCTACCCGCGGCCCCTCCATCCTACCCGCGGCTCCTCCATCCTACCCCTCCATCCCACCCGCGGCCCCTCCATTCTACCCGTGGCCCCTCCATCCTACCCGCGGCCCCTCCATCCTACCCGCGGCCCCTCCATCCTACCCGCGGCCCCTCCATCCTACCCGCGGCTCCTCCATCCTACCCGCGGCCCCTCCATCCTACCCGCGGCCCCTCCATCCTACCTGCGGCCCCGCCATCCTACCCGCGGCTCCTCCATCCTACCCGCGGCCCTTCCATCCTACCCGCGGCCCCTCCATCCTACCCGCGGCCCCTCCATCCTACCCGCGGCCCCTCCATCCTACCCGCGGCCCCTCCATCCTACCCGCGGCTTCTCCATCCTACCCGGGGCCCCTCTATACTACCCGCGGCTCCTCTATCCTACCCGCGGCCTCTCCATCCTACCCGCGGCCCCTCCATCCTACCCGCGACCCCTCCATTCTACCCGCGGCCTCTCCATCCTACCCGCGGCCCCTCCATCCAACCCGCGGCCCCTCCATCCTACCCGCGGCCCCTCCATCCTACCTGCGGCCCCTTCATCCTACCCGCGGCCCCTCCATCCTACCCGCGGCCCCTCCATCCTACCCGCGGCCCCTCCATCCTACCCGCGGCCCCTCCATCCTACCCGCGGCTCCTCCATCCTACCCGCGGCCCCTCCATCCTACCCGCGGCCTCTCCATCCTACCCGGGGCCCCTCTATCCTACCCGCGGCTCCTCCATCCTACCCGCGGCCCCTCCATCCTTCCTGCGGCCCCTCCATCCTACCCGCGGCCCCTCCATCCTACCCGCGGCCCCTCCATCCTACCCGCGGCCTCTCCATCCTACCCGCGGCCCCTCCATCCTACCCGCGGCTCCTCCATCCTACCCGCGGCCCCTCCATCCTACCCGCGGCCCCTCCATCCTACCCGCGGCTTCTCCATCCTACCCGGGGCCCCTCTATCCTACCCGCGGCTCCTCTATCCTACCCGCGGCCTCTCCATCCTACCCGCGGCCCCTCCATCCTACCCGCGGCCCCTCCATCCTACCCGCGGCCCCTCCATCCTACCCGCGGCCCCTCCATCCTACCTGCGGCCCCTCCACCCTACCCGCGGCCCCTTCATCCTATCCGCGGCCCCTCCATCCTACCCGCGGCCCCTTCATCCTACCCGCGGTCCCTCCATCCTACCCGCGGCCCCTCCATCCTACCCGCGGGCCCTCTATCCTACCCGCGGCCCCTCCATCCTACCCGCGGCCCCTCCATCCAACCCGCGGCCCCTCCATCCTACCCGCGGCCCTTCCATCCTACCCGGGGCCCCTCTATCCTACCCGCGGCCCCTCCATCCTACGCGCGGCCCCTCCATCCTACCCGCGTCCCCTCCATCTTACCCGCGGCCCGTCCATCCTACCCGGGGCCCCTCTATCCTACCCGGGGCTCCTCTATCCTACCCGCGGCCTCTCCATCCTACCCGCGGCCCCTCCATTCTACCCGCGGCCCCTCCATCCTACCCGCGGCTCCTCCATCCTACCCCTCCATCCCACCCGCGGCCCCTCCATTCTACCCGTGGCCCCTCCATCCTACCCGCGGCCCCTCCATCCTACCCGCGGCCCCTCCATCCTACCCGCGGCCCCTCCATCCTACCCGCGGCTCCTCCATCCTACCCGCGGCCCCTCCATCCTACCCGCGGCTCCTCCATCCTACCCGCGGCCCCTCCATCCTACCTGCGGCCCCTCCATCCTACCCGCGGCCCCTCCATCCTACCCGCGGCCCCTCCATCCTACCTGCGGCCCCTCCATCCTACCCGCGGCTCCTCCATCCTACCCGCGGCCCTTCCATCCTACCCGCGGCCCCTCCATCCTACCCGCGGCCCCTCCATCCTACCCGCGGCCCCTCCATCCTACCCGCGGCCCCTCCATCCTACCCGCGGCTTCTCCATCCTACCCGGGGCCCCTCTATACTACCCGCGGCTCCTCTATCCTACCCGCGGCCTCTCCATCCTACCCGCGGCCCCTCCATCCTACCCGCGACCCCTCCATCCTACCCGCGGCCTCTCCATCTTACCCGCGGCCCCTCCATCCAACCCGCGGCCCCTCCATCCTACCCGCGGCCCCTCCATCTTACCTGCGGCCCCTCCATCCTACCCGCGGCCCCTCCATCCTACCCGCGGCCCCTCCATCCTACCCGCGGCCCCTCCATCCTACCCGCGGCCCCTCCATCCTACCCGCGGCTCCTCCATCCTACCCGCGGCCCCTCCATCCTACCCGCGGCCTCTCCATCCTACCCGGGGCCCCTCTATCCTACCCGCGGCTCCTCCATCCTACCCGCGGCCCCTCCATTCTACCTGCGGCCCCTCCATCCTACTCGCGGCCCCTCCATCCTACCCGCGGCCCCTCCATCCTACCCGCGGCCTCTCCATCCTACCCGCGGCCCCTCCATCCTACCCGCGGCTCCTCCATCCTACCCGCGGCCCCTCCATCCTACCCGCGGTCCCTCCATCCTACCCGCGGCTTCTCCATCCTACCCGGGGCCCCTCTATCCTACCCGCGGCTCCTCTATCCTACCCGCGGCCTCTCCATCCTACCCGCGGCCCCTCCATCCTACCCGCGGCCCCTCCATCCTACCCGCGGCCTCTCCATCCTACCCGCGGCCCCTCCATCCTACCCGCGGCCCCTCCATCCTACCCGCGGCCCCTCCATCCTACCTGCGGCCCCTCCATCCTACCCGCGGCCCCTCCATCCTACCTGCGGCCACTCCATCCTACCCGCGGCCCCTCCATCCTACCCGCGGCCCCTCCATCCTACCCGCGGCTCCTCCATCCTACCCGCGGCCCCTCCATCCTACCCGCGGCCTCTCCATCCTACCCGGGGCCCCTCTATCCTACCCGCGGCTCCTCCATCCTACCCGCGGCCCCTCCATCCTACCTGCGGCCCCTCCATCCTACCCGCGGCCCCTCCATCCTACCCGCGGCCCCTCCATCCTACCCGCGGCCTCTCCATCCTACCCGCGGCCTCTCCATCCTACCCGCGGATCCTCCATCCTACCCGCGGCCCCTCCATCCTACCTGCGGCCCCTCCATCCTACCCGCGGCCCCTCCATCCTACCCGCGGCTCCTCCATCCTATCCGCGGCCCCTCCATCCTACCTGCGGCCCCTCCATCCTACCCGCGGCCCTTCCATCCTACCCGCGGCCCCTCCATCCTACCCGCGGCCTTTCCATTCTACCTGCGGCCCCTCCATCCTACCCGCGGCCCCTCCATTCTACCCGTGGCCCCTCCATCCAACCCGCGGCCCCTCCATCCTACCCGCGGCCCCTCCATCCTAAACGCGGTCCCTCCATCCTACCCGCGGCCCCTCCATCCTACCCGCGGGCCTTCCATCCTACCCGCGGCCCCTCCATCCTACCCGCGGCCCCTCCATCCTACCCGCGGCCCCTCCATCCTACCCGCGGCCCTTCCATCCTACCCGGGGCCCCTCTATCCTACCCGCGGCCCCTCCATCCTACGCGCGGCCCCTCCATCCTACCCGCGTCCCCTCCATCTTACCCGCGGCCCGTCCACCCTACCCGGGGCCCCTCTATCCTACCCGGGGCTCCTCTATCCAACCCGCGGCCTCTCCATCCTACCCGCGGCCCCTCCATCCTACCCGCGGCCCCTCCATCCTACCCGCGGCTCCTCCATCCTACCCCTCCATCCCACCCGCGGCCCCTCCATTCTACCCGTGGCCCCTCCATCCTACCCGCGGCCCCTCCATCCTACCCGCGGCCCCTCCATCCTACCCGCGGCCCCTCCATCCTACCCGCGGCTCCTCCATCCTACCCGCGGCCCCTCCATCCTACCCGCGGCCCCTCCATCCTACCTGCGGCCCCTCCATCCTACCCGCGGCTCCTCCATCCTACCCGCGGCCCTTCCATCCTACCCGCGGCCCCTCCATCCTACCCGCGGCCCCTCCATCCTACCCGCGGCCCCTCCATCCTACCCGCGGCCCCTCCATCCTACCCGCGGCTTCTCCATCCTACCCGGGGCCCCTCTATACTACCCGCGGCTCCTCTATCCTACCCGCGGCCTCTCCATCCTACCCGCGGCCCCTCCATCCTACCCGCGACCCCTCCATCCTACCCGCGGCCTCTCCATCCTACCCGCGGCCCCTCCATCCTACCTGCGGCCCCTTCATCCTACCCGCGGCCCCTCCATCCTACCCGCGGCCCCTCCATCCTACCCGCGGCCCCTCCATCCTACCCGCGGCCCCTCCATCCTACCCGCGGCTCCTCCATCCTACCCGCGGCCCCTCCATCCTACCCGCGGCCTCTCCATCCTACCCGGGGCCCCTCTATCCTACCCGCGGCTCCTCCATCCTACCCGCGGCCCCTCCATCCTTCCTGCGGCCCCTCCATCCTACCCGCGGCCCCTCCATCCTACCCGCGGCCCCTCCATCCTACCCGCGGCCTCTCCATCCTACCCGCGGCCCCTCCATCCTACCCGCGGCTCCTCCATCCTACCCGCGGCCCCTCCATCCTACCCGCGGCCCCTCCATCCTACCCGCGGCTTCTCCATCCTACCCGGGGCCCCTCTATCCTACCCGCGGCTCCTCTATCCTACCCGCGGCCTCTCCATCCTACCCGCGGCCCCTCCATCCTACCCGCGGCCCCTCCATCCTACCCGCGGCCCCTCCATCCTACCCGCGGCCCCTCCATCCTACCTGCGGCCCCTCCACCCTACCCGCGGCCCCTTCATCCTATCCGCGGCCCCTCCATCCTACCCGCGGCCCCTTCATCCTACCCGCGGTCCCTCCATCCTACCCGCGGCCCCTCCATCCTACCCGCGGGCCCTCTATCCTACCCGCGGCCCCTCCATCCTACCCGCGGCCCCTCCATCCAACCCGCGGCCCCTCCATCCTACCCGCGGCCCTTCCATCCTACCCGGGGCCCCTCTATCCTACCCGCGGCCCCTCCATCCTACGCGCGGCCCCTCCATCCTACCCGCGTCCCCTCCATCTTACCCGCGGCCCGTCCATCCTACCCGGGGCCCCTCTATCCTACCCGGGGCTCCTCTATCCTACCCGCGGCCTCTCCATCCTACCCGCGGCCCCTCCATTCTACCCGCGGCCCCTCCATCCTACCCGCGGCTCCTCCATCCTACCCCTCCATCCCACCCGCGGCCCCTCCATTCTACCCGTGGCCCCTCCATCCTACCCGCGGCCCCTCCATCCTACCCGCGGCCCCTCCATCCTACCCGCGGCCCCTCCATCCTACCCGCGGCTCCTCCATCCTACCCGCGGCCCCTCCATCCTACCCGCGGCTCCTCCATCCTACCCGCGGCCCCTCCATCCTACCTGCGGCCCCTCCATCCTACCCGCGGCCCCTCCATCCTACCCGCGGCCCCTCCATCCTACCTGCGGCCCCTCCATCCTACCCGCGGCTCCTCCATCCTACCCGCGGCCCTTCCATCCTACCCGCGGCCCCTCCATCCTACCCGCGGCCCCTCCATCCTACCCGCGGCCCCTCCATCCTACCCGCGGCCCCTCCATCCTACCCGCGGCTTCTCCATCCTACCCGGGGCCCCTCTATACTACCCGCGGCTCCTCTATCCTACCCGCGGCCTCTCCATCCTACCCGCGGCCCCTCCATCCTACCCGCGACCCCTCCATCCTACCCGCGGCCTCTCCATCTTACCCGCGGCCCCTCCATCCAACCCGCGGCCCCTCCATCCTACCCGCGGCCCCTCCATCTTACCTGCGGCCCCTCCATCCTACCCGCGGCCCCTCCATCCTACCCGCGGCCCCTCCATCCTACCCGCGGCCCCTCCATCCTACCCGCGGCCCCTCCATCCTACCCGCGGCTCCTCCATCCTACCCGCGGCCCCTCCATCCTACCCGCGGCCTCTCCATCCTACCCGGGGCCCCTCTATCCTACCCGCGGCTCCTCCATCCTACCCGCGGCCCCTCCATTCTACCTGCGGCCCCTCCATCCTACTCGCGGCCCCTCCATCCTACCCGCGGCCCCTCCATCCTACCCGCGGCCTCTCCATCCTACCCGCGGCCCCTCCATCCTACCCGCGGCTCCTCCATCCTACCCGCGGCCCCTCCATCCTACCCGCGGTCCCTCCATCCTACCCGCGGCTTCTCCATCCTACCCGGGGCCCCTCTATCCTACCCGCGGCTCCTCTATCCTACCCGCGGCCTCTCCATCCTACCCGCGGCCCCTCCATCCTACCCGCGGCCCCTCCATCCTACCCGCGGCCTCTCCATCCTACCCGCGGCCCCTCCATCCTACCCGCGGCCCCTCCATCCTACCCGCGGCCCCTCCATCCTACCTGCGGCCCCTCCATCCTACCCGCGGCCCCTCCATCCTACCTGCGGCCACTCCATCCTACCCGCGGCCCCTCCATCCTACCCGCGGCCCCTCCATCCTACCCGCGGCTCCTCCATCCTACCCGCGGCCCCTCCATCCTACCCGCGGCCTCTCCATCCTACCCGGGGCCCCTCTATCCTACCCGCGGCTCCTCCATCCTACCCGCGGCCCCTCCATCCTACCTGCGGCCCCTCCATCCTACCCGCGGCCCCTCCATCCTACCCGCGGCCCCTCCATCCTACCCGCGGCCTCTCCATCCTACCCGCGGCCTCTCCATCCTACCCGCGGATCCTCCATCCTACCCGCGGCCCCTCCATCCTACCTGCGGCCCCTCCATCCTACCCGCGGCCCCTCCATCCTACCCGCGGCTCCTCCATCCTATCCGCGGCCCCTCCATCCTACCTGCGGCCCCTCCATCCTACCCGCGGCCCTTCCATCCTACCCGCGGCCCCTCCATCCTACCCGCGGCCTTTCCATTCTACCTGCGGCCCCTCCATCCTACCCGCGGCCCCTCCATTCTACCCGTGGCCCCTCCATCCAACCCGCGGCCCCTCCATCCTACCCGCGGCCCCTCCATCCTAAACGCGGTCCCTCCATCCTACCCGCGGCCCCTCCATCCTACCCGCGGGCCTTCCATCCTACCCGCGGCCCCTCCATCCTACCCGCGGCCCCTCCATCCTACCCGCGGCCCCTCCATCCTACCCGCGGCCCTTCCATCCTACCCGGGGCCCCTCTATCCTACCCGCGGCCCCTCCATCCTACGCGCGGCCCCTCCATCCTACCCGCGTCCCCTCCATCTTACCCGCGGCCCGTCCACCCTACCCGGGGCCCCTCT
>CAXHSH010000686.1:0-15131 GCA_964019135.1 Arenicola marina
GTTTGACACATGCACGAAATAGTGCTGTCTTAAGCCTCGTTGGGGCATAGAAAGGCCCAACTCGGCGAGAAATGCTCTCCAGGCACCATGAAATGGGGTTGGGTGGAACACGCCTCAGATGCGGTGCCAGGGCGCGAGCTCTTGACCGGTTTCTATGGTCGAGTTTTTTTTGGGGGTTCGTTTCTTTTTTTGTTGTTGCTTCAACACCATTTTGTCACGTGACTTATGACCCATGGAGGCTTCCAATGGTGGTATTCTGTAAGATTGAAAGAATTGATGGATTAGCGTCGGGTATTGCTTCGGCTCAGCCATTTCACAGGTCGATGCACCTGAAGTACCGAAGTGAACGACACGACACGTGTGGGCGATAATACAGAGGCCTGGTTTCGCACGTTCCTGTGTGCTTCATTTATGGGTATTTTTGGGACTTTGGATCGTTTTTTTGAGCTTTCTTTTAATGTGTGTTTTTTTTTGCTTTTTTTATTATGTTTTTTTTTTACATTTTAAAATATAGATGAATTTTAAAAACTTAAATTAGTCGTTCTTCCATGTAAGGGCGAGCCTTTGTTCCGCATTTCTCACGTATTGCTCCCGCCTATCATTTACTGCAGTAATCTGACAAATTTCGTGGGCTCCAACATGTACACCTCATTCATTTAGATCTGGATACGCTGTTTGCTGTCACGTGGACAGCCAAGGATCTGCGTGACACGCTCCAGGCACCGAGTGAGAGAGGCCAGCCCTACAAACCCTGTATACGAAGACATCTCCCTCGCGACTTAAAAACTCGCTTACATCATGATTGCCATAGCAACAGACCTCAACGACCTAGCCTCCGCCGTGAAGAAAAAAAAACCCACCATTGTCGCAAAATATAAAATGACAAAAAAAAACGCTTTACAAAATGTAGCATAAAACAATGTGTCAATTTATTTTTCTTCCTCTCTCGGAGAGGCCTATATAGTCCTGCTGCTGAAGCGGACCAGCTCGCTTGATGGAGCTGTTTTTTTCTTTTCTTTTTTCATTTCTTCCTGCACCTAATTTCGCTTTTTTGTTCTCTCTTTCGGCCGGATGTACCTGAAGGCTTTACCTTCCGTGGCTTGACCCCTCCTAGGGGTAAGCCAATGTCAACGTCCGTGCGGTGTCGGGTGGGGCGGGGGGTCGAGGGAGAGCGAGGTGCAAGGGGGGTGGGGTGGGGAGAGGGGACAAGGGGGTGGGGAGACGAGCGGATAGGGTGGAGAGAGGGGAGAGACGAGAAAGGGGTGGGGAGACGGGAGTGGAGGTGGAGAGCGGGGAGAGGGGAGGGGGTGAGAGGGGGGGGGGGGGTAACTAGGCCAGTTCCCCCCGCATGGTTGACTGGTGGTATCAGCCTCAAGATCCAGGTTGGTGATAGAGCCTGCGGCTGGCAATGATATCCCCTTTTTGTGTTTGTCTTGCTCCAAGGCCTGATTAATAGTTCCGTGCTAGAATTTAATGACTGCCCACCCGACACTGTCATTTTGTTTTTGTTTTTTTAACTATTTTTTTAATTCCAGCCCCAATCAAATCAAATCCTTCGTTTTATGTTTTTTTCTCCCCCCCCCCCCCCCTCCCTCCCAGGTTAAAACGATCTGAACACGAGGTCAGTGCACGTAGTTGTTGTTGAAGTTGTTTTCCATAGCTTGGACAAAGACATTGCCTCTCCAATACAACCAGGAAAGAAAAAAAAAGTGGCTGTTAAACGATATATTTAGAACGTCAAAATACGAACCCGAGTGATTCCCGGGACTCACCTCATTCTAGTCGGAGTTGTGGGAGCCCCATCCCCATTCCACACTCCCTGTCCCTCCCCCTCCTCCTCCCACTCCCCCTCCCCCTCCCCCTCCCCCTCCTCCTCCCCTCGCCCTCCTCCTCCCCCTCCCCCTCCCGTCTTCCTCCTCTTCCCCCATCACGGGTCTCCGACCTTCGGCTCTGGCTTTGCCCTCTGTTTCGGTGCCCCATGTACTCCTGAGCGGAATCCTATGCTAATTAATATCCGTATTTCTGGTCGTTAGCTACTGTTTCAGCGTAGCTCACGTATCACTCACGCCGACCATTTACAACAATAAAATCCATTTGCGTTGGCGCTAACACGGAAGATGGACCCAAGATACGCTAAACTGGAATCTCGGTGGTTGGTTGGCTGTATATTCAGGACGTTTTAACCACTGTTGGTCACATCGCGTCAATGGGAGAAGGAAGGGAGAGTGGAGCTATGTGCCCAGGGGTAACCCCCTACTCTTTGCAAGGAAGGACATCGGGTCTTTATCCTGCGACCACACAGACATGGCTACAGCGGGGCTCGAACCACCGACCCACGTGCCGTTAGGTTCTCAGGTGACCAGAGCACTTAATGCGAACCCACTGAGCTACCGGGCCGGCCCCGTTTACAATGGGAAACCATATAACTGTCAGTCAGAGGTTAGCTATTGCATAGGTGCGAAACTTCCGTGAAAACACGGAAAACATGGCTCCACCCTGCCTTCCCTCTTCCATTGACGCGATATGACCAAAAGGGGTTAAAGCGTCCTGAATATACAACCAACCCATTGTAAACATGCAACCCATTCGTATTCGGGTCAGGTTATGACACCAGTTTTGGTACACAATGCCAATCATGTTTTTTGCCCACCAGTCGTTTTGTAACAGCACGTGGTTGGCCGAAAAAAACAACGTTGTTTTGTCGTCCCTTTGCGAGTCACTGGAAACAACATGGTGATCGGTACAGCAAGACGCTGTATACAGCCATTAGTGACATGTTTCATGTCATACAATAAAGCCTTATGTCATGGTGCTTGGTCGGCTGACGACACTTTAACGGCAGCGGCGGATCCAGAAGGGGGACAGCCCCCCCCCCCCGCCCCCGCCACCACAGCAAGTCTCCAGTTGACCCCTCCCTTTTCAAATTCCTAGATCTGCCCTTGTAGCATAAAGATGATAATAATGATGTGATTCATGAAGCAATTAATTTACTGCTTTGAAACAAATGCTGTGATTGGCTGAATCGCTTTGTATGTGGCGCCCAATGTATCCTGTGACGCGCACCCCCCCCCCCCCCCCACCCTCCTACTCGGCTTGGGAACGAGTCAATTGATTGAGGTCACAACGCGATGCGCTGAATGGATCAGCGCGGCTCGCTCAAACCGCCGTGCCCTGTAGCCATGCTCTGATGACCGCTAACTTGTAAACAACGCGTCAACGCCCGGTCGGAACGAGGTCGCGAAAATAGATCATCGACCCCTCCCTCCCCTCCCTCCCTCCCCGCTCCCCGCCGTCGTCGCCCCATTGTCAGGGGCCGGGCACATGTGGGTCAGCGGCGCTACGGCATTTAGTGAAGGGCGGGGCTAGCGTGCCAGGCAGAGGTGATGTCTCGTATTCACCCCACTCCCATCCAACCCATGCGCTATATACACTCAGGTGTTCTTCACCGCGCCGCATACTTACCGCATCCCGTTAAATTAAGGTTCTTCCCACGCAAATAGAAAAAAAAAACATCTGCACGTCCACCCCTCCCAACCCCGATTCCTCAATCTCTGAACCCTCCACCACACCATCTCCTCCCTCTGCATACGCCCCCCCCCCTCTGCAACCTTTCCACCCTTTACCCATCGCCCCTTCGACGCATGCGACACATATATGGTTGTATATATGCCGATTTGGAGGGTTCCGTTCATGATACAGTCACTACGCTCTCGAGTCCTGTATCCATCTGGATTACTCACGATGATCTCCGGGACAGCCACGCATCCGTGTATGTAAGTAAATCTGAGTGTTTACGAGAAACCGAAAGTCTTTTTCAGAAGCTCGTCGGGGCCGGCGCGATAGCTGAGTGGGCTAGAGCGCTCGCATTGAGTTCTCTTGCCACCTGAGAGCCTAACGGCACGTGGATAATAATATAAATCTTTATTGCCATGAAGAGTACACAAATGAAATACTACAGAACTGGTTGGCAAAGAGCAGAAGCCGAGGCTTATTCGCTCAAATAAGCGGTGGTTCGAGCCCCGCTGCGGCCATGTATGTGATAAAGACGCCATGTCTTTCTTCGTAAAGAGTAGGGGGTTACCCCTCCATTGACGCGATATGACCAAAAGCGGTTATAGCGTCCTGAATAACCAACCAACCAATCAGAAGCTCGTCAGTTATATCGTCAACATATACCCCCGAGCGACCTCTGCTGGGAGAGTGACATTAGCCTTAAATAGTAGTCTGGGCTTTAGACAGCCCCTGGTACTATTGTGTGACGTTCAGGGCTTTAGACAGCCCCTGGTCCTAATGTGTGACGCTCAGGGCTTTAGACAGACCCTCGTCCTATTGTGTGACGCTCAGGGCTGTAGACAGCCCCTGGTCCTATTGTGTGACGCTCAGGGCTATAGACAGCCCCTGGTCCTATTGTGTGACGCTCAGGGCTTTAGACAGCCCCTGGTCCTATTGTGTGACGCTCAGGGCTATAGACAGCCCCTGGTTCTATTGTGTGACGCTCAGGAGTTTAGACAGCCCCTGGTCCTATTGTGTGACGCTCAGGGCTTTAGACAGCCCCTGGTCCTATTGTGTGACGCTCAGGAGTTTAGACAGCCCCTGGTCCTATTGTGTGACGCTCAGGGCTTTAGACAGCCCCTGGTCCTATTGTGTGACGCTCAGGGTTTCAGACAGTCCCTGGTCCTATTGTGTGACGCTCAGGGCTTTAGACAGCCCCTGGGCCTATTGTGTGACGCCCAGGGCTTTAGACGGCCCCTGGTCCTATTGTGTGACGCTCAGGGCTGTAGACAGCCCCTGGTCCTATTGCGTGACCCTCAGGGCTTTAGACAGCCCCTGGTCCTATTGTGTGACGCTCAGGGCTTCAGACAGTCCCTGGGCCTATTGTGTGACGCTCAGGGCTTTAGACAGCCCCTGGTCCTATTGTGTGACGCTCAGGGCTGTAGACAGTCCCTGGGCCTATTGTGTGACGCTCAGGGCTTTAGACAGCCCCTGGTCCTATTGTGTGACGCTCAGGGCTGTAGACAGCCCCTGGTCCTATTGTGTGACGCTCAGGGCTGTAGAGAGCCCCTGGTCCTATTGTGTGACGCTCAGGGCTTCAGACAGCCCCTGGGCCTATTGTGTGACGCTCAGGGCTTTAGACAGCCCCTGGTCCTATTGTGTGACGCTCAGGGCTTCAGACAGCCCCTGGGGCTATTGTGTGACGCTCAGGGCTTTAGACAGCCCCTGGTCCTATTGTGTGACGCTCAGGAGTTTAGACAGCCCCTGGTCCTATTGTGTGACGCTCAGGAGTTTAGACAGCCCCTGGTCCTATTGTGTGACGCTCAGGGCTTCAGACAGTCCCTGGTCCTATTGTGTGACGCTCAGGGCTTTAGACAGCCCCTGGGCCTATTGTGTGACGCTCAGGGCTTTAGACAGCCCCTGGTCCTATTGTGTGACGCTCAGGGCTGTAGACAGCCCCTGGTCCTATTGCGTGACCCTCAGGGCTTTAGACAGCCCCTGGTCCTATTGTGTGACGCTCAGGGCTTTAGACAGCCCCTGGTCCTATTGTGTGACGCTCAGGGCTGTAGACAGTCCCTGGGTCTATTGTGTGACGCTCAGGGCTTTAGACAGCCCCTGGTCCTATTGTGTGACGCTCAAGGCTTTAGACAGCCCCTGGTCCTATTGTGTGACGCTCAGGGCTGTAGACAGTCCCTGGGCCTATTGTGTGACGCTCAGGGCTGTAGACAGCCCCTGGTCCTATTGTGTGACGCTCAGGGCTTCAGACAGCCCCTGGGCCTATTGTGTGACGCTCAGGGCTTTAGACAGCCCCTGGGCCTATTGTGTGACGCTCAGGGCTTTAGACAGCCCCTGGTCCTATTGTGTGACGCTCAGTAGTTTAGACAGCCCCTGGTCCTATTGTGTGACGCTCAGGTCTGTAGACAGCCCCTGGTCCTATTGTGTGACGGCCAGGGCTTTAGACAGCCCCTGGTCCTATTGTGTGACGCTCAGGGCTTCAGACAGCCCCTGGGCCTATTGTGTGACGCTCAGGGCTTTAGACAGCCCCTGGTCCTATTGTGTGACGCTCAGGGCTGTAGACAGCCCTGGTCCTATTGTGTGACGCTCAGGGCTGTAGACAGCTCCTGGTCCTATTGTGTGACGCTCAGGGCTTCAGACAGCCCCTGGTCCTATTGTGTTACGCTCAGGGCTGTAGACAGCCCCTGGTCCTATTGTGTGACGCTCAGGGCTGTAGACAGCCCCTGGTCCTATTGTGTGACGCTCAGGAGTTTAGACAGCCCCTGGTCCTATTGTGTGACGGCCAGCTGTTTTTGTTTTTTGTTCCTGCTAGCTGTGACTGTGATTGTGAGTCGCGTGGCTGGCGCGAAGCGACCTCTGTGTGCTAGTGTCACTGTCAGACACTAGCATCATGGTACGTTGTTTACGGTCATTGACTTTTATGTCAGTACAGTACAGATAAAAGAAGGAAGTATGAGGTCAACGCGTCATAGGGGGGGGGGGGAACAAAAATTATTACGAATGCAAATGTCGGATGGTGACAAAAAAACCCAAAGAAGTGTATATTTGTAGACAGCCTTTGAGCTATAAATGGACCGGGGTTCTGTTGTCGTTAATAAGGTTGACGGCAGTACACCTGTCGCAGCAGAGGGTGTCATAGCCCCCCGACCCCCCCTGCCCCAGTCCGCCGGCCTCTATCCACCCCTCCACCACCCCCACTCGCCAGTATATATGCCCCCCTCTGCGCAACAAGCGCCACATATTCACCAAGGCTATAATAATAAATATACTCACTAGAGGGGGACACTGCGGGAAAGTTAAACTGCACCGGAAGTGGCCTTGGGGTGGAGAGGTCTGTGACCTTGATGCTGATAGCCGGGAAAGTGGACTGGATTGACACCATTGGGTATAGGTGTGTGGTGGGGGGTGGGGTGCGGTGGCGAGGGGGGGGGACATGGGGGGTGGGGGTGGGGGTGGTGGTTGCACCTATCTATCTGATCAGGGCCAACTGCCACGAAAAAAATCGACGCAAGGTCGTCCGCTGCGCTTGGTCAAAGTTTGTGATGTGAGCGAGTCCTGCTTCCTCCATGTGACGACCAACCATTGTTTCAGCATAGGTGAAACGTAACAGAAAGCAAAAACTTGGAGTGAAACTCTCCCGTTCCTTAGAAGAGAACTTGGCACTATCGATCATTAATATATAAGAATATACTTAGTACAGAATCGAGAGAGATTTTATATAGAATGCAACAGCACTTACCGACACAAATTTAGTAAATTAGTATTTGGACAACATTTCCAGATTATACCTAACTGTATACCTGCTGTGAACTAATGTTTTATATGTCAGATGTATGGCTGCTATGTACCCACAACTATTTGGATTCGAAATAAACGATTTTACAACAACAACAACAAAAAAACAAAAACAAATTAACTGAAACGTAACGTATTGCCCACGTATAGGCCACAATTTGTCTACAGTAACTCATTTCGTAGATTCTGTCATGGTTTATTATGAAGCCTTATATCACGACGACCATGGTAAGGGTCATGGGTAGAGCAGAGCCATACCTCCGGGAGTTCTCCATACTCTTTGCGAAGAAAGAAATCTCTCGGTAATCCTGCACTTGACATTTGACATTTCCTGAGTTTTCCATAGGTGGCATTCGAACCACCCCCCGACTGGTTGGGCTGGCCCACCGGGGCACACTCGACACTAGCCGAACACGCCACCTACTGGGCCACGGGGTGAGCCTCTCCTTTTGTCTGGACTAAACCGTTATCGTCAGTTATTAGGCCAATGACGTGCGCATGCAAAATGCACTGAAGTAATCAGATAAAAGCTATTTTGAGCGATAATTGAGCCTCCTCGGACATGACTGTCGGGTCGCTACGTCACGATGCGTGGGGTTGAGGAATATACCGGTTGTTCACCTTCTTGGCCGAAAGGACAATCGATTATGGAAATGATTTTTGATTGATTCGGAAAAACATGTTTTTTGTTATAAATTATGTTATAAATAGCACGGATCGATGACACAGCTATAGACTGATAGAGGGGGTCTATAGACTGATAGAGGGGGTCTATAGACTGATAGAGGGGGTCTATAGACTGATAGAGGGGGTCTATAGACTGATAGAGGGGGTCTATAGACTGATAGAGGGGGTCTATAGACTGATAGAGGGGGTCTATAGACTGATAGAGGGGGTCTATAGACTGATAGAGGGGGTCTATAGACTGATAGAGGGGGTCTATAGACTGATGGAGGGGGTCTATAGACTGATAGAGGGGGTCTATAGACTGATAGAGGGGGTCTATAGACTGATAGAGGGGGTCTATAGACTGATAGAGGGGGTCTATAGACTGATAGAGGGGGTCTCATGATTGTTTTTTGCCGGGGAGTGACACTAGGTCGTCTGGGAGTGACATTAGGTCGTCTGGGAGTGACGCTAGGTCGTCTGGAATGGAACTAGGTCGTCTGGGAGTGACACTAGGTCGTCTGGAAGTGACACTAAGTCGTCTGGGAGTGACGCTAGGTCGTCTGGAAGGGAACTAGGTCGTCTGGGAGTGACACTAGGTCGTCTGGAAGTGACACTAAGTCGTCTGGGAGTGACGCTAGGTCGTCTGGAAGGGAACTAGGTCGTCTGGGAGTGACACTAGGTCGTCTGGGAGTGACACTAGGTCGTCTGGGAGTGACATTAGGTCGTTTGGAAGGGAACTAGGTCGTCTGGAAGTGACGCTAGGTCGTCTGGGAGTGACGCTAGGTCGTCTGGAAGGGAACTAGGTCGTCTGGGAGTGACGCTAGGTCGTCTGGGAGTGACATTAGGTCGTTTGGAAGGGAACTAGGTCGTCTGGGAGTGACGCTAGGTCGTCTGGGAGTGACGCTAGGTCGTCTGGAAGGGAAGTAGGTCGTCTGGGAGTGACGCTAGGTCGTCTGGGAGTGACATTAGGTCGTCTGGAAGGGAACTAGGTCGTCTGGGAGTGACGCTAGGTCGTCTGGGAGTGACGCTAGGTCGTCTGGAAGGGAACTAGGTCGTCTGGAAGGCCACTAGGTCGTCTGGGAGTGACATTAGGTCGTCTGGAAGGGAACTAGGTCGTCTGGGAGTGACATTAGGTCGTCTGGAAGGGAAGTAGGTCGTCTGGGAGTGACTAGGTCGTCTGGAAGGGAACTAGGTCGTCTGGGAGTGACGCTAGGTCGTCTGGAAGGGAAGTAGGTCGTCTGGGAGTGACGCTAGGTCGTCTGGGAGTGACACTAAGTCGTCTGGGAGGGAAGTAGGTCGTCTGGGAGTGACATTAGGTCGTCTGGAAGGGCACTAGGTCGTCTGGGAGTGACACTAGGTCGTCTGGAAGGGCACTAGGTCGTCTGGGAGTGACGCTAGGTCGTCTGGAAGGGAAGTAGGTCGTCTGGGAGTGACATTAGGTCGTCTGGAAGGGAACTAGGTCGTCTGGGAGTGACATTAGGTCGTCTGGAAGGGAACTAGGTCGTCTGGGAGTGACATTAGGTCGTCTGGAAGGGAAGTAGGTCGTCTGGGAGTGACGCTAGGTCGTCTGGGAGTGACATTAGGTCGTCTGGAAGGGAACTAGGTCGTCTGGGAGTGACGCTAGGTCGTCTGGCAGTGACGCTAGGTCGTCTGGAAGGGAAGTAGGTCGTCTGGGAGTGACGCTAGGTCGTCTGGGAGTGACATTAGGTCGTCTGGAAGGGAACTAGGTCGTCTGGGAGTGACGCTAGGTCGTCTGGAAGGGAACTAGGTCGTCTGGAAGGCCACTAGGTCGTCTGGGAGTGACATTAGGTCGTCTGGAAGGGAACTAGGTCGTCTGGGAGTGACATTAGGTCGTCTGGAAGGGAAGTAGGTCGTCTGGGAGTGACACTAGGTCGTCTGGAAGGGAACTAGGTCGTCTGGGAGTGACGCTAGGTCGTCTGGAAGGGAAGTAGGTCGTCTGGGAGTGACGCTAGGTCGTCTGGGAGTGACACTAAGTCGTCTGGGAGGGAAGTAGGTCGTCTGGGAGTGACATTAGGTCGTCTGGAAGGGCACTAGGTCGTCTGGGAGTGACACTAGGTCGTCTGGAAGGGCACTAGGTCGTCTGGGAGTGACGCTAGGTCGTCTGGAAGGGAACTAGGTCGTCTGGGAGTGACATTAGGTCGTCTGGAAGGGAACTAGGTCGTCTGGGAGTGACACTAGGTCGTCTGGGAGTGACGCTAGGTCGTCAGGGAGTGACACTAGGTCGTCTGGAAGGGAACTAGGTCGTCTGGGAGTGACATTAGGTCGTCTGGAAGGGAACTAGGTCGTCTGGGAGTGACACTAGGTCGTCTGGGAGTGACGCTAGGTCGTCAGGGAGTGACACTAGGTCGTCTGGAAGGGAACTAGGTCGTCTGGGAGTGACATTAGGTCGTCAGGGAGTGACATTAGGTCGTCTGGGAGTGACACTAGGTCGTCTGGAAGGGAAGTAGGTCGTCTGGGAGTGACATTAGGTCGTCTGGAAGGGAACTAGGTCGTCTGGGAGTGACACTAGGTCGTCTGGAAGGGAACTAGGTCATCTGGGAGTGACGCTAGGTCGTCTGGAAGTGACACTAGGTCGTCTGGAAGGGAACTAGGTCGTCTGGGAGTGACACTAGGTCGGCTGGGAGTGACACTGGGTCGTCTGGAAGGGAAGTAGGTCGTCTGGGAGTGACATTAGGTCGTCTGGAAGGGAACTAGGTCGTCTGGGAGTGACACTAGGTCGTCTGGAAGGGAACTAGGTCATCTGGGAGTGACGCTAGGTCGTCTGGAAGTGACACTAGGTCGTCTGGAAGGGAACTAGGTCGTCTGGGAGTGACACTAGGTCGGCTGGGAGTGACACTGGGTCGTCTGGAAGGGAAGTAGGTCGTCTGGGAGTGACATTAGGTCGTCTGGAAGGGAACTAGGTCGTCTGGGAGTGACATTAGGTCGTCAGGGAGGGAAGTAGGTCGTCTGGGAGTGACGCTAGGTCGTCTGGAAGTGACCCTAGGTCGTCTGGAAGGGAACTAGGTCGTCTGGGAGTGACACTAGGTCGTCTGGGAGTGACACTAGGTCGTCTGGGAGTGACATTAGGTCGTCTGGGAGTGACATTAGGTCGTCAGGGAGGGAAGTAGGTTGTCTGGGAGTGACGCTAGGTCGTCTGGAAGGGAACTAGGTCGTCTGGGAGTGACGCTAGGTCGTCTGGAAGGGAAGTAGGTCGTCTGGGAGTGACGCTAGGTCGTCTGGGAGTGACGCTAGGTCGTCTGGAAGGGAAGTAGGTCGTCTGGGAGTGACATTAGGTCGTCTGGAAGGGAACTAGGTCGTCTGGGAGTGACACTAGGTCGTCTGGAAGGGAACTAGGTCGTCTGGGAGTGACGCTAGGTCGTCTGGAAGGGAAGTAGGTCGTCTGGGAGTGACGCTAGGTCGTCTGGGAGTGACGCTAGGTCGTCTGGAAGGGAAGTAGGTCGTCTGGGAGTGACATTAGGTCGTCTGGAAGGGAACTAGGTCGTCTGGGAGTGACACTAGGTCGTCTGGAAGTGACACTAGGTCGTCTGGAAGGGAACTAGGTCGTCTGGGAGTGACACTAGGTCGTCTGGGAGTGACACTAGGTCGTCTGGAAGGGAACTAGGTCATCTGGGAGTGACACTAGGTCGTCTGCAAGGGAAGTAGGTCGTCTGGGAGTGACATTAGGTCGTCTGGAAGGGAACTAGGTGGTCTGGGAGTGACACTAGGTCATCTGGGAGTGACGCTAGGTCGTCTGGAAGTGACACTAGGTCGTCTGGAAGGGAACCAGGTCGTCTGGGAGTGACACTGGGTCGTCTGGGAGTGACACTAGGTGGTCTGGGAGTGACATTAGGTCGTCTGGGGGTGACATTAGGTCGTCAGGGAGGGAAGTAGGTCGTCTGGGAGTGACGCTAGGTCGTCTGGAAGGGAAGTAGGTCGTCTGGGAGTGACGCTAGGTCGTCTGGAAGGGAAGTAGGTCGTCTGGGAGTGACACTAGGTCGTCTGGAAGGGAACTAGGTCGTCTGGGAGTGACACTAGGTCGTCTGGAAGGGAACTAGGTCATCTGGGAGTGACGCTAGGTCGTCTGGAAGTGACACTAGGTCGTCTGGAAGGGAACTAGGTCGTCTGGGAGTGACATTAGGTCGTCTGGGAGTGACACTATGTCGTCTGGGAGTGACACTAGGTCGTCTGGAAGTGACACTAGGTCGTCTGGAAGGGAACTAGGTCGTCTGGGAGTGACACTAGGTCGTCTGGGAGTGACACTAGGTCGTCTGGAAGGGAACTAGGTCATCTGGGAGTGACACTAGGTCGTCTGCAAGGGAAGTAGGTCGTCTGGGAGTAACATTAGGTCGTCTGGAAGGGAACTAGGTGGTCTGGGAGTGACACTAGGTCATCTGGGAGTGACGCTAGGTCGTCTGGAAGTGACACTAGGTCGTCTGGAAGGGAACCAGGTCGTCTGGGAGTGACACTGGGTCGTCTGGGAGTGACACTAGGTCGTCTGGGAGTGACATTAGGTCGTCTGGGGGTGACATTAGGTCGTCAGGGAGGGCAGTAGGTCGTCTGGGAGTGACGCCAGGTCGTCTGGAAGGGAAGTAGGTCGTCTGGGAGTGACGCTAGGTCGTCTGGAAGGGAAGTAGGTCGTCTGGGAGTGACATTAGGTCGTCTGGAAGGGAACTAGGTCGTCTGGGAGTGACACTAGGTCGTCTGGAAGGGAACTAGGTCATCTGGGAGTGACGCTAGGTCGTCTGGAAGTGACACTAGGTCGTCTGGAAGGGAACTAGGTCGTCTGGGAGTGACATTAGGTCGTCTGGGAGTGACACTATGTCGTCTGGGAGTGACACTAGGTCGTCTGGAAGTGACACTAGGTGGTATGGAAGGGAACTAGGTCGTCTGGGAGTGACACTAGGTCGTCTGGGAGTGACACTAGGTCGTCTGGGAGTGACACTAGGTCGTCTGGAAGGGAAGTAGGTCGTCTGGGAGTGACATTAGGTCGTCTGGGAGGGAAGTAGGTCGTCTGGGAGTGACACTAGGTCGTCTGGGAGTGACACTAGGTCGTCTGGGAGGGAAGTAGGTCGTCTCGGAGTGACACTAGGTCGTCTGGAAGGGAACTAGGTCATCTGGGAGTGACATTAGGTCGTCAGGGAGGGAAGTAGGTCGTCTGGGAGTGACGCTAGGTCGTCTGGAAGGGAACTAGGTCATCTGGGAGTGACGCTAGGTCGTCTGGAAGTGACACTAGGTCGTCTGGAAGGGAACTAGGTCGTCTGGGAGTGACGCTAGGTCGTCTGGAAGTGACACTAGGTCGTCTGGAAGGGAACTAGGTCGTCTGGGAGTGACGCTAGGTCTTCTGGGAGTGACGCTAGGTCGTCTGGAAGGGAAGTAGGTCGTCAGGGAGTGGCACTAGGTCGTCTGGAAGGGAACTAGGTCATCTGGGAGTGACGCTAGGTCGTCTGGAAGGGAACTAGGTCATCTGGGAGTGACGCTAGGTCGTCTGGAAGTGACACTAGGTCGTCTGGGAGTGACGCTAGGTCGTCTGGGAGTGACACTAGGTCGTCTGGGAGTGACACTAGGTCGTCTGGGAGTGACGCTAGGTCGTCTGGAAGGGAACTAGGTCGTCTGGGAGTGACGCTAGGTCGTCTGGGAGTGACACTAGGTCGTCTGGGAGTGACACTAGGTCGTCTGGGAGTGACGCTAGGTCGTCTGGAAGGGAACTAGGTCATCTGGGAGTGACGCTAGGTCGTCTGGAAGTGACACTAAGTCGTCTGGAAGTGACACTAGGTGTAACCCCATTTCATTGTTCACCGAGTACAATGAACATCTTCTCCGCATCCATGACGACACCCGATGTAGCGCGTATCCCATTAGCAACATTAACCCAGAAATATGCGCCGCATACACCCCCCCCCCCTCCACCAACCACCCCGGGCTGAGCTATGTGGACCAATGTACGATCTGTCGACCAAAAAGAATGTGTCTACCTCTACCAACCAACCAACAAGTGAACGTCCCAGTGGCATCAGTTCTCGCCTATCTTTACCAATTCAGTATATCAATGGTAGAAATGGTTGGTTGGTTCATTATTCAGGACGCTTTAACCGCTTTTGGTCATATCGCGTCAATGGGAGAAGGAAGGGAGAGTGGAGCCATATCCCGGGGGTAACCCCCTACTCTTTACGAAGAAAAACACAATGGTAGAGATGCGAGGAGGCATATTTCGAGGCACGTTTGGGTTCATGGTTTAGGGTTGGTGTTAGTGGTTTGGTGTTAGGGTTGGTGTTAGTGTTAGGGCTAGGGTTGGTGTTAGGGTTGGTGTTAGTGTTAGGGCTAGGGTTGGTGTTAGGGTTACGGTTGATGTTCGTTAGGGTTAGGGCTGGTGTAAAGGCTAGGGTTAGGATTAGGATTAAGGCTAGGGTTTGTGTTGGTGACATCCACCGCCACTCCACCTCCGGGGGCCTAAACGGTGAAAAAATAAGGGCAGGGTTACAATATGTATCGTGGGATATTGAATGCGGACCGGAAGCTCGAGTGAGTGCGTTGGGAGCTTCCCCTCGGTGACCGGATTGAAGATAATGCATTGATCCGAGGCTCTATCGAGGGCGTACTGAGGGGGCTGGCTCTGAATATCCGCAGCCTTGTCCGAGGCTGGAAGAGCATGGGAAGGGGGGGGGGGGGGGTTGTGGGGGGTGGTTGTTGGGAGCTGCTGCTCGCAAATATATGGATTCATTCCATGACACTCATGTTACCCTCGAATGCATCGCTCGCTCTGTAGACCACGCTACATGCTATGAATAGATTTCTTGATATCAAGAATTGATTTCATGATATCAAGAATTCTATTGTTGATATCAAGAAATGACGCTCTTTATTCTTGATATGAAGAATTGAATTTTTGATATCAAGAATTGAATTGTTGATATCAAGAATTGAATTGTTGATATCAAGAATTAGGGAATAAATGTTAGGATGGCCCGCCATAACATGCCTGATTTCGCGGTCACGTGTGTTGCTGTCGTATCCGGCGTTATGAGTCGCTTGAGTTTAGTCGCTGACCGAAACATAAAAAAACGGAAATATTGTCCACGTTCTTCGAAGATGCTGATGTTTTTGGACCTGGTTTGATGTAGTTAGCGCGCTAGACAGCCGGTCAGTAGGTCGTGGGTTCAAAT
>CAXHSH010000688.1:0-54941 GCA_964019135.1 Arenicola marina
GAAATACATCCAAAGCGAATGTGTCAATCTGTATTACACTAAAAAAGCGTATGTGTCGATAGGGTTTCGGTCTGAATGACACCCAAACGTATGTTAGCTAGTGTTTAGATCTAAATTACGCCCAAAACGTATGTTTCGGCTGAGTTTCGGTCTGAAATACAACCAAAACGAATGTATCGGTCGGAATTACACCCAAAGCGTATGGGTCGGTAGGGTTTCGATCGGAATGACGCCCAAACGTAAGTTAGTTACTGTTTAGGTCTAAATTACGCCGAAAACGAATGTTTCGGTAGAGTTTCGGTCTGAAATACATCCAAAACGAATGTGTCAGTCTGAATTACACCCAAAGCGTATAGGTCGGTAGGGTTTCAATCTGAATGACACCCAAACGTATGTTAGCTAGAGTTTAGGTCTAAATTATGCCCAAAATTTATGTTTCGGTAGAGTTTCGGTCTGAAATACATCCAAAATGAATGTGTCGGTCTGAATGACACCCAAACGTATGTTAGCTAGTGTTTAGGTCTAAATTACGCACAAAACGTATGTTTCGGTAGAGTTTCGGACTGAAATACATCCAAAACGAATGTGTCGGTCTGAATTACACTGAAAACGCATGTTTCGGTAGAGTTTCGGTCTGAAATACATCCAAACCGAATGTGTCGGTCGGAATTACACCCAAAGCGTATGTGTCGGTAGGGTTTCGGTCTGAATGACACCAAAACGTATATGAGCTAGTGTTTAGGTCTAAATTACGCCCAAAACGTATGTTTCGGCTGAGTTTCGGTCTGAAATACAGCCAAAACGAATGTATCGGTCGGAATTACACCCAAAGCGTATGGGTCGGTAGGGTTTCGATCGGAATGACGCCCAAACGTATGTTAGTTAGTGTTTAGGTCTAAATTACGCCGAAAACGAATGTTTCGGTAGAGTTTCGGTCTGAAATACATCCAAAACGAATGTGTCAGTCTGAATTACACCCAAAGCGTATATGTCGGTAGGGTTTCAATCTGAATGACACCCAAACGTATGTTAGCTAGTGTTTAGGTCTAAATTACGCCGAAAACGTATGTTTCGGTAGAGTTTCGGCCTGAAATACATCCAAAGCGAATGTGTCAATCTGTATTACACTAAAAAAGCGTATGTGTCGATAGGGTTTCGGTCTGAATGACACGCAAACGTATGTTAGCTAGTGTTTAGATCTAAATTACGCCCCAAACGTATGTTTCGGTAGAGTTTCGGACTGAAATACATCCAAAACGAATGTGTCGGTCTGAATTACACCCAAAGCGTATGTGTCGGTAGGATTTCGGTCTGAATGACACCCAAACGTTTGTTAGCTAGTGTTTAGGTCTAAATTACGCCCAAAACGTATGTTTCGGTAGAGTTTCGGACTGAAATACATCCAAAACGAATGGGTCGGTCTGAATTACACCCAAAGCGTATATGTCGTCAGTGTTTCGGTCTGAATGACACCCAAACGTATGTTAGCTAGTGTTTAGGTCTAAATTACGCCCACAACTTATGTTTCGGTAGAGTTTTGGCCTGAAATACATCCAAAACGAATGAGTCGGTCTGAATGACACCTAAACGTATGTTAGCTAGTGTTTAGGTCTAAATTACGCCCAAAACGTATGTTTCGGTCGAGTTTTGGTCTGAAATACATCCAAAACGAATGTGTCGGTCTGAATTACACCCAAAGCGTATGTGTCGGTAGAGTTTTGGTCTGAATGACACCTAAACGAGTGTTAGCTAGTGTTTAGGTCAAAATTACGCCCAAAACGTATGTTTCGGTAGAGTTTCGGTCTGAAATACATCCAAAACGAATGTGTCGGTCTGAATTACACCCAAAGCGTATGTGTCGGTAGGGTTTCGGTCTGAATGACACCCAAACGTATGTTAGCTAGTGTTTAGGTCTAAATTAGGCCCAAAATGTATGTTTCGGTAGAGTTTCGGACTGAAATACATCCAAAATGAATGTGTCGGTCTGAATGACACCCAAACATATGTTAGCTAGTGTTTAGGTCTAAATTACGCACAAAACGTATGTTTCGGTAGAGTTTCGGACTGAAATACATCCAAAACGAATGTGTCGGTCTGAATTACACTGAAAACGCATGTTTCGGTAGAGTTTCGGTCTGAATGACACCCAAACGTATGTTAGCTAGTGTTTAGGTCTAAATTACGCCCAAAACGTATGTTTCGGTAGAGTTTCGGACTGAAATACATCCAAAACGAATGTGTCGGTCTGAATTACACCCAAAGCGTATATGTCGGCAGTGTTTCGGTCTGAATGACACCCAAACGTATGTTAGCTAGTGTTTAGGTCTAAATTACGCCCAAAACTTATGTTTCCGTAGAGTTTTGGTCTGAAATACATCCAAAACGAATATGTCGGTCTGAATGACACCTAAACGTATGTTAGCTAGTGTTTAGGTCTAAATTACGCCCAAAACGTATGTTTCGGTCGAGTTTTGGTCTGAAATACATCCAAAACGAATGTGTCGGTCTGAATTACACCCAAAGCGTATGTGTCGGTAGAGTTTTGGTCTGAATGACACCTGAACGAGTGTTAGCTAGGGTTTAGGTCAAAATTACGCCCAAAACGTATGTTTCGGTAGAGTTTCGGTCTGAAATACATCCAAAACGAATGTGTCGGTCTGAATTACACCCAAAGCGTATGTGTCGGTAGGGTTTCGGTCTGAATGACACCCAAACGTATGTTAGCTAGTGTTTAGGTCTAAATTACGCCCAAAACGTATGTTTCGGTAGAGTTTCGGTCTGAAATACATCCAAAACGAATGTGTCGGGCTGAATTACACCCAAAGCGTATATGTCGGTAGGGTTTCAATCTGATGACACCCAAACGTATGTTAGCTAGTGTTTAGGTCTAAATTACGCCCAAAATTTATGTTTCGGTAGAGTTTTGGTCTGAAATACATCCAAAATGAATGTGTCGGTCTGAATGACACCCAAACGTATGTTAGCTAGTGTTTAGGTCTAAATTACGCACAAAACGTATGTTTCGGTAGAGTTTCGGACTGAAATACATCCAAAACGAATGTGTCGGTCTGAATTACACTGAAAACGCATGTTTGGGTAGAGTTTCGGTCTGAAATACATCCAAAACGAATGTGTCGGTCTGAATGACACCCAAACGTACGTTAGCTAGAGTTTAGGTCTAAATTACGCCCAAAACGTATTTTTCGGTAGAGTTTCGGACAGAAATACATCCAAAACGAATGTGTCGGACTGAAATACATCCAAAACGAATGTGTCGGTCTGAATTACACCCAAAGCGTATGGGTCGGTAGGGTTTCGATCTGAATGAGACCCAAACGTATGTTAGTTAGTGTTTAGGTCAAAATTACGCCCAAAACGTATGTTTCGGTAGAGTTTCGGTCTGAAATACATCCCAAACGAATGTGTCGGTCTGAATTACGCCCAAAGCTTATGGGTCGGTAGGGTTTCGGTCTGAATGACACCCAAACGTATGTTAGCTAGTGTTTAGGTCTAAATTACGCCGAAAACCTATGTTTCCGTACAGTTTCGGCCTGAAATACATCCAAAGCGAATGTGTCAATCTGTATTACACTAAAAAAGCGTATGTGTCGATAGGGTTTCGGTCTGAATGACACCCAAACGTATGTTAGCTAGTGTTTAGATCTAAATTACGCCCCAAACGTATGTTTCGGTAGAGTTTCGGACTGAAATACATCCAAAACGAATGTGTCGGTCTGAATTACACCCAAAGCGTATGTGTCGGTAGGATTTCGGTCTGAATGACACCCAAACGTATGTTAGCTAGTGTTTAGGTCTAAATTACGCCCAAAACGTATGTTTCGGTAGAGTTTCGGACTGAAATACATCCAAAACGAATGTGTCGCTCTGAATGACACCTAAACGTATGTTAGCTAGTGTTTAGGTCTAAATTACGACCAAAACGTATGTTTCGGTCGAGTTTTGGTCTGAAATACATACAAAACGAATGTGTCGGTCTGAATTACACCCAAACGTATGTGTCGGTAGAGTTTTGGTCTGAATGACACCTAAACGAGTGTTAGCTAGTGTTTAGGTCAATATTACGCCCAAAACGTATGTTTCGGTAGAGTTTCGGTCTGAAATACATCCAAAACGAATGTGTCGGTCTGAATTACACCCAAAGCCTATGTGTCGGTAGGGTTTCGGTCTGAATGACAATCAAAACGTATGTTAGCTAGTGCTTAGGTCTAAATTACGCCCAAAACGTATGTTTCGGTAGAGTTTCGGTCTGAAATACATCCAAAACGAATGTGTCGGGCTGAATTACACCCAAAGCGTATGTGTCGGTAGGGTTTCGGTCTGAATGACACCCAAACGTATGTTAGCTAGTGTTTAGATCTAAATTACGCCCCAAACGTATGTTTCGGTAGAGTTTCGGACTGAAATACATCCAAAACGAATGTGTCGGTCTGAATTACACCCAAAGCGTATGTGTCGGTAGGATTTCGGTCTGAATGACACCCAAACGTTTGTTAGCTAGTGTTTAGGTCTAAATTACGCCCAAAACGTATGTTTCGGTAGAGTTTCGGACTGAAATACATCCAAAACGAATGGGTCGGTCTGAATTACACCCAAAGCGTATATGTCGGCAGTGTTTCGGTCTGAATGACACCCAAACGTATGTTAGCTAGTGTTTAGGTCTAAATTACGCCCACAACTTATGTTTCGGTAGAGTTTTGGCCTGAAATACATCCAAAACGAATGAGTCGGTCTGAATGACAACTAAACGTATGTTAGCTAGTGTTTAGGTCTAAATTACGCCCAAAACGTATGTTTCGGTCGAGTTTTGGTCTGAAATACATCCAAAACGAATGTGTCGGTCTGAATTACACCCAAAGCGTATGTGTCGGTAGAGTTTTGGTCTGAATGACACCTAAACGAGTGTTAGCTAGTGTTTAGGTCTAAATTAGGCCCAAAATGTATGTTTCGGTAGAGTTTCGGACTGAAATACATCCAAAATGAATGTGTCGGTCTGAATGACACCCAAACATATGTTAGCTAGTGTTTAGGTCTAAATTACGCACAAAACGTATGTTTCCGTAGAGTTTCGGACTGAAATACATCCAAAACGAATGTGTCGGTCTGAATTACACTGAAAACGCATGTTTCGGTAGAGTTTCGGTCTGAAATACATCCAAACCGAATGTGCCGGTCTGAATTACACCCAAAGCGTATGTGTCGGTAGGGCTTCGGTCTGAATGACACCAAAACGTATATGAGCTAGTGTTTAGGTCTAAATTACGCCCCAAACGTATGTTTCGGTAGAGTTTCGGACTGAAATACATCCAAAACGAATGTGTCGGTCTGAATTACACCCAAAGCGGATGTGTCGGTAGGATTTCGGTCTGAATGACACCCAAACGTATGTTAGCTAGTGTTTAGGTCTAAATTACGCCC
Organism: Arenicola marina; assembly: GCA_964019135.1. Classification (NCBI taxonomy): domain Eukaryota; kingdom Metazoa; phylum Annelida; class Polychaeta; family Arenicolidae; genus Arenicola; species Arenicola marina. Next base: position 5,437 of record CAXHSH010000688.1, read on the forward strand.
AAAACGTATGTTTCGGTAGAGTTTCGGACTGAAATACATCCAAAACGAATGTGTCGGTCTGAATTACACCCAAAGCGTATATGTCGGCAGTGTTTCGGTCTGAATGACACCCAAACGTATGTTAGCTAGTGTTTAGGTCTAAATTACGCCCAAAACTTATGTTTCCGTAGAGTTTTGGTCTGAAATACATCCAAAACGAATGTGTCGGTCTGAATAACACCTAAACGTATGTTAGCTAGTGTTTAGGTCTAAATTACGCCCAAAACGTATGTTTCGGTCGAGTTTTGGTCTGAAATACATCCAAAACGAATGTGTCGGTCTGAATTACACCCAAAGCGTATGTGTCGGTAGAGTTTTGGTCTGAATGACACCTGAACGAGTGTTAGCTAGGGTTTAGGTCAAAATTACGCCCAAAACGTATGTTTCGGTAGAGTTTCGGTCTGAAATACATCCAAAACGAATGTGTCGGTCTGAATTACACCCAAAGCGTATGTGTCGGTAGGGTTTCGGTCTGAATGACACCCAAACGTATGTTAGCTAGTGTTTAGGTCTAAATTACGCCCAAAACGTATGTTTCGGTAGAGTTTCGGTCTGAAATACATCCAAAACGAATGTGTCGGGCTGAATTACACCCAAAGCGTATGTGTCGGTAGGGTTTCGGTCTGAATGACACCAAAAGGTATATGAGCTAGTGTTTAGGTCTAAATTACGCCCAAAACGTATGTTTCGGCTGAGTTTCGGTCTGAAATACAACCAAAACGAATGTATCGGTCGGAATTACACCCAAAGCGTATGGGTCGGTAGGGTTTCGATCGGAATGACGCCCAAACGTATGTTAGTTAGTGTTTAGGTCTAAATTACGCCCAAAACGGATGTTTCGGCTGAGTTTCAGTCTGAAATACATCCAAAACGAATGTGTCGGTCGGAATTACACCCAAAGCGTATATGTCGGTAGGGTTTCAATCTGATGACACCCAAACGTATGTTAGCTAGTGTTTAGGTCTAAATTACGCCCAAAATTTATGTTTCGGTAGAGTTTCGGTCTGAAATACATCCAAAATGAATGTGTCGGTCTGAATGACACCCAAACGTATGTTAGCTAGTGTTTAGGTCTAAATTACGCACAAAACGTATGTTTCGGTAGAGTTTCGGACTGAAATACATCCAAAACGAATGTGTCGGTCTGAATTACACTGAAAACGCATGTTTGGGTAGAGTTTCGGTCTGAAATACATCCAAAACGAATGTGTCGGTCTGAATGACACCCAAACGTATGTTAGCTAGTGTTTAGGTCTAAATTACGCCCAAAACGTATTTTTCGGTAGAGTTTCGGACAGAAATACATCCAAAACGAATGTGTCGGACTGAAATACATCCAAAACGAATGTGTCGGTCTGAATTACACCCAAAGCGTATGGGTCGGTAGGGTTTCGATCTGAATGAGACCCAAACGTATGTTAGTTAGTGTTTAGGTCAAAATTACGCCCAAAACGTATGTTTCGGTAGAGTTTCGGTCTGAAATACATCCCAAACGAATGTGTCGGTCTGAATTACACCCAAAGCGTATGTGTCGGTAGGGTTTCGGTCTGAATGACACCAAGGCGTATATGAGCTAGTGTTTAGGTCTAAATTACGCCGAAAACCTATGTTTCGGTACAGTTTCGGCCTGAAATACATCCAAAGCGAATGTGTCAATCTGTATTACACTAAAAAAGCGTATGTGTCGATAGGGTTTCGGTCTGAATGACACCCAAACGTATGTTAGCTAGTGTTTAGATCTAAATTACGCCCCAAACGTATGTTTCGGTAGAGTTTCGGACTGAAATACATCCAAAACGAATGTGTCGGTCTGAATTACACCCAAAGCGTATGTGTCGGTAGGATTTCGGTCTGAATGACACCCAAACGTATGTTAGCTAGTGTTTAGGTCTAAATTACGCCCAAAACGTATGTTTCGGTAGAGTTTCGGACTGAAATACATCCAAAACGAATGTGTCGGTCTGAATGACACCTAAACGTATGTTAGCTAGTGTTTAGGTCTAAATTACGACCAAAACGTATGTTTCGGTCGAGTTTTGGTCTGAAATACATACAAAACGAATGTGTCGGTCTGAATTACACCCAAACGTATGTGTCGGTAGAGTTTTGGTCTGAATGACACCTAAACGAGTGTTAGCTAGTGTTTAGGTCAATATTACGCCCAAAAAAAACGTATGTTTCGGTAGAGTTTCGGTCTGAAATACATCCAAAACGAATGTGTCGGTCTGAATTACACCCAAAGCCTATGTGTCGGTAGGGTTTCGGTCTGAATGACAATCAAAACGTATGTTAGCTAGTGCTTAGGTCTAAATTACGCCCAAAACGTATGTTTCGGTAGAGTTTCGGTCTGAAATACATCCAAAACGAATGTGTCGGGCTGAATTACACCCAAAGCGTATGTGTCGGTAGGGTTTCGGTCTGAATGACACCCAAACGTATGTTAGCTAGTGTTTAGGTCTAAATTACGCCCAAAACGTATGTTTCGGTAGAGTTTCGGTCTGAAATCCATCCAAAACGAATGTGTCGGGCTGAATCACACCCAAAGCGTATGTGTCGGTAGGGTTTCGGTCTGAATGACACCCAAACGTATGTTAGCTAGTGTTTAGGTCTAAATTACGCCCAAAACGTATGTTTCGGTAGAGTTTCGGTCTGAAATACATCCAAAACGAATGTGTCGGTCTGAATTACACTAAAAAAGCGTATGTGTCGGTAGGGTTTCGGTCTGAATGACACCCAAACGTATGTTAGCTAGTGTTTAGGTCTAAATTACGCCCAAAAGGTATGTTTCGGTAGAGTTTCGGTCTGAAATACATCCAAAGCGAATGTGTCGGTCTGAATTACACCCAAAGCGTATTTGTCGGTTGGGTTTCGGTCTGAATGACACCCAAACGTAGGTTAGCTAGTGTTTAGGTCTAAATTACGCCCAAAACGTATGTTTCGGTAGAGTTTCGGACTGAAATACATCCAAAACGAATGTGTCGGTCTGAATGACACCTAAACGTATGTTAGCTAGTGTTTAGGTCTAAATTACGACCAAAACGTATGTTTCGGTCGAGTTTTGGTCTGAAATACATACAAAACGAATGTGTCGGTCTGAATTACACCCAAACGTATGTGTCGGTAGAGTTTTGGTCTGAATGACACCTAAACGAGTGTTAGCTAGTGTTTAGGTCAATATTACGCCCAAAACGTATGTTTCGGTAGAGTTTCGGTCTGAATAACACCCAAAGCGTATGTGTCGGTAGGGTTTCGGTCTGAATGACACCCAAACGTATGTTAGCTAGGGTTTAGGTCTAAATTACGGCGAAAACGCATGTTTCGGCCGAGTTTCGGTCTGAAATACATCCAAAACGAATGTTAGCAAGTGTTTCGGTCTGCATTACACCCAAAGCGTATGGGTCGGTAGGGTTTCGATCTGAATGACACCCAAACGTATGTTAGTTGGTGTTTAGGTCAAAATTACGCCCAAAACGTATGTTTCGGTAGCGTTTCGGTCTGAAATACATCCAAAACGAATGTGTCGGTCTGAATTACACCCAAAGCGTATGTGTCGGTAGGATTTCGGTCTGAATGACACCAAGGCGTATATGAGCTAGTGTTTAGGTCTAAATTACGCCGAAAACGTATGTTTCGGTAGAGTTTCGGCCTCAAATACATCCAAAGCGAATGTGTCAATCTGTATTACACTAAAAAAGCGTATGTGTCGGTAGGGTTTCGGTCTGAATGACACCCAAACGTATGTTAGCTAGTGTTTAGGTCTAAATTACGCCCCAAACGTATGTTTCGGTAGAGTTTCGGACTGAAATACATCCAAAACGAATGTGTCGGTCTGAATTACACCTAAAGCGTATGTGTCGGTAGGATTTCGGTCTGAATGACACCCAAACGTATGTTAGCTAGTGTTTAGGTCTAAATTACGCCCAAAACGTATGTTTCGGCTGAGTTTCGGTCTGAAATACAACCAAAACGAATGTATCGGTCGGAATTACACCCAAAGCGTATGGGTCGGTAGGGTTTCGATCGGATAGACGCCCAAACGTATGTTAGTTAGTGTTAAGGTCTAAATTACGCCCAAAATGGATGTTTCGGCTGAGTTTCGGTCTGAAATACATCCAAAACGAATGTGTCGGTCGGAATTACACCCAAAGCGTATATGTCGATAGGGTTTCAATCTGAATGACACCCAAACGTATGTTAGCTAGTGTTTAGGTCTAAATTATGCCCAAAATTTATGTTTCGGTAGAGTTTCGGTCTGAAATACATCCAAAATGAATGTGTCGGTCTGAATGACACCCAAACGTATGTTAGCTAGTGTTTAGGTCTAAATTACGCACAAAACGTATGTTTCGGTAGAGTTTCGGACTGAAATACATCCAAAACGAATGTGTCGGTCTGAATTACACTGAAATCGCATGTTTCGGCACAGTTTCGGTCTGAAATACATCCAAACCGAATGTGTCGGTCTGAATTACACCCAAAGCGTATGTGTCGGTAGGGTTTCGGTCTGAATGACACCACAACGTATATGAGCTAGTGTTTAGGTCTAAATTACGCCCCAAACGTATGTTTCGGTAGAGTTTCGGACTGAAATACATCCAAAACGAATGTGTCGGTCTGAATTACACCCAAAGCGGATGTGTCGGTAGGATTTCGGTCTGAATGACACCCAAACGTATGTTAGCTAGTGTTTAGGTCTAAATTACGCCCAAAACGTATGTTTCGGTAGAGTTTCGGTCTGAAATACATCCAAAACGAATGTGTCGGGCTGAATTACGCCCAAAGCGTATGTGTCGGCAGGGTGTCGGTCTGAATGACACCAAAACGTATATGAGCTAGTGTTTAGGTCTAAATTACGCCCAAAACGTATGTTTCGGCTGAGTTTCGGCCTGAAATACAACCAAAACGAATGTATCGGTCTGAATTACACCCAAAGCGTATATGTCCGTAGGGTTTCAATCTGAATGACACCCAAACGTATGTTAGCTAGTGTTTAGGTCTAAATTATGCCCAAAACTTATGTTTCGGTAGAGTTTCGGTCTGAAATACATCCAAAACGAATGTGTCGGTCTGAATGACACCCAAACGTATGTTAGGTAGTGTTTAGGTCTAAATTACGCCGAAAACGTATGTTTCGGTAGAGTTTCGGACTGAAATACATCCAAAACGAATGTGTCGGACTGAAATACATCCAAAACGAATGTGTCGGTCTGAATTACAGCCAAAGCGTATGGGTCGGTAGGGTTTCGATCTGAATGACACCCAAACGTATGTTAGTTAGTGTTTAGTTCAAAATTACGCGCAAAACGTATGTTTCGGTAGAGTTTCGGTCTGAAATACATCCAAAACGAATGTGTCGGACTGAAATACATCCAAAACGAATGTGTCGGTCTGAATTACACCCAAAGCGTATGTGTCGGTTGGGTTTCGGTCTGAATGACACCAAGGCGTATGTTAGCTAGTGTTTAGGTCTAAATTACGCCCAAAACGTATGTTTCGGCAGAGTTTCGGTCTGAAATACATCCAAAACGAATGTGTCGGGCTGAATTACACCCAAAGCGTATGTGTCGGTGGGGTTTCGGTCTGAATGACACCCAAACCTATGTTAGCTAGTGTTTAGGTCTAAATTACGCCCAAAACGTATGTTTCGGTAGAGTTTCGCTCTGAAATACATCCGAAACGAATGTGTCGGGCTGAATTACACCCAAAGCGTATGTGTCGGTAGGGTTTCGGTCTGAATTACACCCAAAGCGTATGTGTCGGTAGGGTTTCGGTCTGAATGACACCAAAACGTATATGAGCTAGTGTTTAGGTCTAAATTACGCCCCAAACGTATGTTTCGGTAGAGTTTCGGACTGAAATACATCCAAAACGAATGTGTCGGTCTGAATTACACCCAAAGCGGATGTGTCGGTAGGATTTCGGTCTGAATGACACCCAAACGTATGTTAGCTAGTGTTTAGGTCTAAATTACGCCCAAAACGTATGTTTCGGTAGAGTTTCGGTCTGAAATACATCCAAAACGAATGTGTCGGGCTGAATTACGCCCAAAGCGTATGTGTCGGCAGGGTGTCGGTCTGAATGACACCAAAACGTATATGAGCTAGTGTTTAGGTCTAAATTACGCCCAAAACGTATGTTTCGGCTGAGCTTCGGCCTGAAATACAACCAAAACGAATGTATCGGTCTGAATTACACCCAAAGCGTATATGTCCGTAGGGTTTCAATCTGAATGACACCCAAACGTATGTTAGCTAGTGTTTAGGTCTAAATTATGCCCAAAACTTATGTTTCGGTAGAGTTTCGGTCTGAAATACATCCAAAACGAATGTGTCGGTCTGAATGACACCCAAACGTATGTTAGGTAGTGTTTAGGTCTAAATTACGCCGAAAACGTATGTTTCGGTAGAGTTTCGGACTGAAATACATCCAAAACGAATGTGTCGGACTGAAATACATCCAAAACGAATGTGTCGGTCTGAATTACAGCCAAAGCGTATGGGTCGGTAGGGTTTCGATCTGAATGACACCCAAACGTATGTTAGTTAGTGTTTAGTTCAAAATTACGCGCAAAACGTATGTTTCGGTAGAGTTTCGGTTTGAAATACATCCAAAACGAATGTGTCGGACTGAAATACATCCAAAACGAATGTGTCGGTCTGAATTACACCCAAAGCGTATGTGTCGGTTGGGTTTCGGTCTGAATGACACCAAGGCGTATGTTAGCTAGTGTTTAGGTCTAAATTACGCCCAAAACGTATGTTTCGGCAGAGTTTCGGTCTGAAATACATCCAAAACGAATGTGTCGGTGTGAATTACACCCAAAGCATATATGTCGGCAGGGTTTCGGTCTGAATGACACCCAAACGTATGTTAGCTAGTGTTTAGGTCTAAATTACGCCCAAAACGTATGTTTCGGTAGAGTTTCGGTCTAAAATACATCCAAAACGAATGTGTCGGTCTGAATGACACCCAAACGTATGTTAGCTAGTGTTTAGGTCTAAGTTACGCCCAAAACGTATGTTTCGGTAGAGATTCGGTCTGAAATACATCCAAAACGAATGTGTCGGTCTGAATTACACCCAAAGCGTATGTGTCGGTTGGGTTTCGGTTTGAGTGACACCCAAACGTATGTTAGCTAGTGTTTAGGTCTAAATTACGCCCAAAACGTATGTTTCGGTAGAGTTTCGGTCTGAAATACATCCAAAACGAATGTGTCGGGCTGAATTACACCCAAAGCGTATGTGTCGGTAGGGTTTCGGTCTGAATGACACCCAAACGTATGTTAGCTAGTGTTTAGGTCTAAATTACGCCCAAAACGTATGTTTCGGTAGAGTTTCGGTCTGAAATACATATAAAACGAATGTGTCGGTCTGAATTACACTAAAAAAGCGTATGTGTCGGTAGGGTTTCGGTCTGAATGACACCCAAATGTATGTTAGCTAGTGTTTAGGTCTAAATTACGCCCAAAACGTATCTTTCGGTAGAGTTTCGGTCTGAAATACATCCAAAACGAATGTGTCGGTCTGAATTACACTAAAAAAGCGTATGTGTGGGTAGGGTTTCGGTCTGAATGACACCCAAACGTATGTTAGCTAGTGTTTAGGTCTAAATTACGCCCAAAACGTATGTTTCGGTAGAGTTTCGGTCTGAAATTCGTCCAAAACGAATGCGTCGGGCCGAATTACACCCAAAGCGTATGTGTCGGTAGGGTTTCAATCTGAATGACACCCAAACGTATGTTAGCTAGTGTTTAGGTCAAAATTATGCCCAAAATTTATGTTTCTGTAGAGTTTCGGTCTGAAATACATCCAAAATGAATGTGTCGGTCTGAATGACACCCAAACGTATGTTAGCTAGTGTTTAGGTCTAAATTACGCACAAAACGTATGTTTCGGTAGAGTTTCGGACTGAAATACATCCAAAACGAATGTGTCGGTCTGAATTACACTGAAAACGCATGTTTCGTTAGAGTTTCGGTCTGAAATACATCCAAAACGAATGTGTCGGTCTGAATTACACCCAAAGCGTATGTGTCGGTAGGGTTTCGGTCTGAATGACACCAAAACCTATATGAGCTAGTGTTTAGGTCTAAATTACGCCCAAAACGTATGTTTCGGCTGAGTTTCGGTCTGAAATACATCCAAAACGAATATATCGGTCGGAATTACACCCAAAGCGTATGGGTCGGTAGGGTTTCGATCGGAATGACGCCCAAACGTATGTTAGTTAGTGTTTAGGTCTAAATTACGCCGAAAACGAATGTTTCGGTAGAGTTTCGGTCTGAAATACATCCAAAACGAATGTGTCGGTCTGAATTACACCCAAAGCGTATATGTCGGTAGGGTTTCAATCTGAATGACACCCAAACGTATGTTAGCTAGTGTTTAGGTCTAACATATGCCCAAAACTTATGTTTCGGTAGAGTTTCGGTCTGAAATACATGCAAAACGAATGTGTCGGTCTGAATGACACCCAAACGTATGTTAGCTAGTGTTTAGGTCTAAATTACGCCCAAAACGTATGTTTCGGTAGAGTTTCGGTCTGAAATACATCCAAAACGAATGTGTCGGTCTGAATTACACCCAAAGCGTATGTGTCGGTAGGGTTTCGGTCTGAATGACACCAAGGCGTATATGAGCTAGTGTTTAGGTCTAAATTACGCCCACAACGTATGTTTCGGTAGAGTTTCGGCCTGAAATACATCCAAAGCGAATGTGTCAATCTGTATTACACTAAAAAAGCATATGTGTCGATAGGGTTTCGGTCTGAATGACGCCCAAACGTATGTTAGTTAGTGTTTAGGTCTAAATTACGCCGAAAACGAATGTTTCGGTAGAGTTTCGGTCTGAAATACATCCAAACCGAATGTGTCGGTCTGAATTACACCCAAAGCGTATGTGTCGGTAGGGTTTCGGTCTGAATGACACCAAAACGTATATGAGCTAGTGTTTAGGTCTAAATTACGCCCCAAACGTATGTTTCGGTAGAGTTTCGGACTGAAATACATCCAAAACGAATGTGTCGGTCTGAATTACACCCAAAGCGGATGTGTCGGTAGGATTTCGGTCTGAATGACACCCAAACGTATGTTAGCTAGTGTTTAGGTCTAAATTACGCCCAAAACGTATGTTTCGGTAGAGTTTCGGTCTGAAATACATCCAAAACGAATGTGTCGGGCTGAATTACGCCCAAAGCGTATGTGTCGGCAGGGTGTCGGTCTGAATGACACCAAAACGTATATGAGCTAGTGTTTAGGTCTAAATTACGCCCAAAACGTATGTTTCGGCTGAGCTTCGGCCTGAAATACAACCAAAACGAATGTATCGGTCTGAATTACACCCAAAGCGTATATGTCCGTAGGGTTTCAATCTGAATGACACCCAAACGTATGTTAGCTAGTGTTTAGGTCTAAATTATGCCCAAAACTTATGTTTCGGTAGAGTTTCGGTCTGAAATACATCCAAAACGAATGTGTCGGTCTGAATGACACCCAAACGTATGTTAGGTAGTGTTTAGGTCTAAATTACGCCGAAAACGTATGTTTCGGTAGAGTTTCGGACTGAAATACATCCAAAACGAATGTGTCGGACTGAAATACATCCAAAACGAATGTGTCGGTCTGAATTACAGCCAAAGCGTATGGGTCGGTAGGGTTTCGATCTGAATGACACCCAGACGTATGTTAGTTAGTGTTTAGTTCAAAATTACGCGCAAAACGTATGTTTCGGTAGAGTTTCGGTCTGAAATACATCCAAAACGAATGTGTCGGATTGAAATACATCCAAAACGAATGTGTCGGTCTGAATTACACCCAAAGCGTATGTGTCGGTTGGGTTTCGGTCTGAATGACACCAAGGCGTATGTTAGCTAGTGTTTAGGTCTAAATTACGCCCAAAACGTATGTTTCGGTAGAGTTTCGCTCTGAAATACATCCGAAACGAATGTGTCGGGCTGAATTACACCCAAAGCGTATGTGTCGGTAGGGTTTCGGTCTGAATGACACCCAAACGTATGTTAGCTAGTGTTTAGGTCTAAATTACGCCCAAAACGTATGTTTCGGTAGAATTTCGGCCTGAAATACATCCAAAGCGAATGTGTCAACCTGTATTATACTAAAAAAGCGTATGTGTCGGTAGGGTTTCGGTCTGAATGACACGCAAACGTATGTTAGCTAGTGTTTAGGTCTAAATTACGCCCAAAACTTATGTTTCGGTAGAGTTACGGTCTGAAATACATCCAAAACGAGTGTGTCGGTCTGAATGACACCCAAACGTATGTTAGCTAGTGTTTAGGTCTAAGTTACGCCCAAAACGTATGTTTCGGTAGAGTTTCGGTCTAAAATACATCCAAAACGAATGTGTCGGTCTGAATTACACCCAAAGCGTATGTGTCGGTAGGGTTTTGGTCTGAATGACACCCAAACGTATGTTAGTTAGTGTTTAGGTCAAAATTACGCCCAAAACGTATGTTTTGGTAGAGTTTCGGTCTGAAATACATCCAAAACGAATGTGTCGGTCTGAATTACACCCAAAGCGTATGTGTCGGTAGGGTTTCGGTCTGAATGACACCCAAACGTATGTTAGCTAGTGTTTAGGTCTAAATTACGCCCAAAACGTATGTTTCGGTACAGTTTCGGACTGAAATACATCCAAAACGAATGTGTCGGTCTGAATTACACCCAAAGCATATATGTCGGCAGGGTTTCGGTCTGAATGACACCCAAACGTATGTTAGCTAGTGTTTGGGTCTAAATTACGCCCAAAACTTATGTTTCGGTAGAGTTTCGGTCTGAAATACATCCAAAACGAATGTGTCGGTCTGAATGACACCCAAACGTATGTTAGCTAGTGTTTAGGTCTAAGTTACGCCCAAAACGTATGTTTCGGTAGAGATTCGGTCTGAAATACATCCAAAACGAATGTGTCGGTCTGAATTACACCCAAAGCGTATGTGTCGGTTGGGTTTCGGTTTGAGTGACACCCAAACGTATGTTAGCTAGTGTTTAGTTCTAAATTACGCCCAAAACGTATGTTTCGGTAGAGTTTCGGTCTGAAATACATCCAAAACGAATGTGTCTGGCTGAATTACACCCAAAGCGTATGTGCCGGTAGGGTTTCGGTCTGAATGACACCCAAACGTATGTTAGCTAGTGTTTAGGTCTAAATTACGCCCAAAACGTATGTTTCGGTAGAGTTTCGGTCTGAAATACATCCAAAACGAATGTGTCGGTCTGAATTACACTAAAAAAAGCGTATGTGTGGGTAGGGTTTCGGTCTGAATGACACCCAAACCTATGTTAGCTAGTGTTTAGATCTAAATTACGCCCAAAACGTATGTTTCGGTAGAGTTTCGGTCTGAAGTTCGTCCAAAACGAATGTGTCGGGCCGAATTACACCCAAAGCGTATGTGTCGGTAGGGTTTCGGTCTGAATGACACCCAAACGTATATGAGCTAGTGTTTAGGTCTAAATTACGCCCAAAACGTATGTTTCGGTACAGTTTCGGACTGAAATACATCCAAAACGAATGTGTCGGTGTGAAGTACACCCAAAGCATATATGTCGGCAGGGTTTCGGTCTGAATGACACCCAAACGTATGTTAGCTAGTGTTTAGGTCTAAGTTACGCCCAAAACGTATGTTTCGGTAGAGATTCGGTCTGAAATACATCCAAAACGAATGTGTCGGTCTGAATTACACCCAAAGCGTATGTGTCGGTTGGGTTTCGGTTTGAGTGACACCCAAACGTATGTTAGCTAGTGTTTAGGTCTAAATTACGCCCAAAACGTATGTTTCGGTAGAGTTTCGGTCTGAAATACATCCAAAACGAATGTGTCGGGCTGAATTACACCCAAAGCGTATGTGTCGGTAGGGTTTCGGTCTGAATGACACCCAAACGTATGTTAGCTAGTGTTTAGGTCTAAATTACGCCCAAAACGTATGTTTCGGTAGAGTTTCGGTCTGAAATACATATAAAACGAATGTGTCGGTCTGAATTACACTAAAAAAGCGTATGTGTCGGTAGGGTTTCGGTCTGAATGACACCCAAACGTATGTTAGCTAGTGTTTAGGTCTAAATTACGCCCAAAACGTATCTTTCGGTAGAGTTTTGGTCTGAAATACATCCAAAACAAATGTGTCGGTCTGAATTACACTAAAAAAGCGTATGTGTGGGTAGGGTTTCGGTCTGAATGACACCCAAACGTATGTTAGCTTGTGTTTAGGTCTAAATTACGCCCAAAGCGTATGTGTCGGTAGGGTTTCGGTCTGAATGACACCCAAACGTATATGAGCTAGTGTTTAGGTCTAAATTACGCCCAAAACGGATGTTTCGGTACAGTTTCGGACTGAAATACATCCAAAACGAATGTGTCGGTCTGAATTACACCCAAAGCATATATGTCGGCAGGGTTTCGGTCTGAATGACACCCAAACGTATGTTAGCTAGTGTTTAGGTCTAAATTACGCCCAAAACGTATGTTTCGGTAGAGTTTCGGTCTAAAATACATCCAAAACGAATGTGTCGGTCTGAATGACACCCAAACGTATGTTAGCTAGTGTTTAGGTCTAAGTTACGCCCAAAACGTATGTTTCGGTAGAGATTCGGTCTGAAATACATCCAAAACGAATGTGTCGGTCTGAATTACACCCAAAGCGTATGTGTCGGTTGGGTTTCGGTTTGAGTGACACCCAAACGTATGTTAGCTAGTGTTTAGGTCTAAATTACGCCCAAAACGTATGTTTCGGTAGAGTTTCGGTCTGAAATACATCCAAAACGAATGTGTCGGGCTGAATTACACCCAAAGCGTATGTGTCGGTAGGGTTTCGGTCTGAATGACACCCAAACGTATGTTAGCTAGTGTTTAGGTCTAAATTACGCCCAAAACGTATGTTTCGGTAGAGTTTCGGTCTGAAATACATATAAAACGAATGTGTCGGTCTGAATTACACTAAAAAAGCGTATGTGTCGGTAGGGTTTCGGTCTGAATGACACCCAAACGTATGTTAGCTAGTGTTTAGGTCTAAATTACGCCCAAAACGTATCTTTCGGTAGAGTTTTGGTCTGAAATACATCCAAAACAAATGTGTCGGTCTGAATTACACTAAAAAAGCGTATGTGTGGGTAGGGTTTCGGTCTGAATGACACCCAAACGTATGTTAGCTTGTGTTTAGGTCTAAATTACGCCCAAAGCGTATGTGTCGGTAGGGTTTCGGTCTGAATGACACCCAAACGTATATGAGCTAGTGTTTAGGTCTAAATTACGCCCAAAACGGATGTTTCGGTACAGTTTCGGACTGAAATACATCCAAAACGAATGTGTCGGTCTGAATTACACCCAAAGCATATATGTCGGCAGGGTTTCGGTCTGAATGACACCCAAACGTATGTTAGCTAGTGTTTAGGTCTAAATTACGCCCAAAACGTATGTTTCGGTAGAGTTTCGGTCTAAAATACATCCAAAACGAATGTGTCGGTCTGAATGACACCCAAACGTATGTTAGCTAGTGTTTAGGTCTAAGTTACGCCCAAAACGTATGTTTCGGTAGAGATTCGGTCTGAAATACATCCAAAACGAATGTGTCGGTCTGAATTACACCCAAAGCGTATGTGTCGGTTGGGTTTCGGTTTGAGTGACACCCAAACGTATGTTAGCTAGTGTTTAGGTCTAAATTACGCCCAAAACGTATGTTTCGGTAGAGTTTCGGTCTGAAATACATCCAAAACGAATGTGTCGGGCTGAATTACACCCAAAGCGTATGTGTCGGTAGGGTTTCGGTCTGAATGACACCCAAACGTATGTTAGCTAGTGTTTAGGTCTAAATTACGCCCAAAACGTATGTTTCGGTAGAGTTTCGGTCTGAAATACATATAAAACGAATGTGTCGGTCTGAATTACACTAAAAAAGCGTATGTGTCGGTAGGGTTTCGGTCTGAATGACACCCAAATGTATGTTAGCTAGTGTTTAGGTCTAAATTACGCCTAAAACGTATCTTTCGGTAGAGTTTCGGTCTGAAATACATCCAAAACGAATGTGTCGGTCTGAATTACACTAAAAAAGCGTATGTGTGGGTAGGGTTTCGGTCTGAATGACACCCAAACGTATGTTAGCTAGTGTTTAGGTCTAAATTACGCCCAAAACGTATGTTTCGGTAGAGTTTCGGTCTGAAATTCGTCCAAAACGAATGCGTCGGGCCGAATTACACCCAAAGCGTATGTGTCGGTAGGGTTTCAATCTGAATGACACCCAAACGTATGTTAGCTAGTGTTTAGGTCTAAATTATGCCCAAAATTTATGTTTCTGTAGAGTTTCGGTCTGAAATACATCCAAAATGAATGTGTCGGTCTGAATGACACCCAAACGTATGTTAGCTAGTGTTTAGGTCTAAATTACGCACAAAACGTATGTTTCGGTAGAGTTTCGGACTGAAATACATCCAAAACGAATGTGTCGGTCTGAATTACACTGAAAACGCATGTTTCGGTAGAGTTTTGGTCTGAAATACATCCAAAACGAATGTGTCGGTCTGAATTACACCCAAAGCGTATGTGTCGGTAGGGTTTCGGTCTGAATGACACCAAAACCTATATGAGCTAGTGTTTAGGTCTAAATTACGCCCAAAACGTATGTTTCGGCTGAGTTTCGGTCTGAAATACATCCAAAACGAATATATCGGTCGGAATTACACCCAAAGCGTATGGGTCGGTAGGGTTTCGATCGGAATGACGCCCAAACGTATGTTAGTTAGTGTTTAGGTCTAAATTACGCCGAAAACGAATGTTTCGGTAGAGTTTCGGTCTGAAATACATCCAAAACGAATGTGTCGGTCTGAATTACACCCAAAGCGTATATGTCGGTAGGGTTTCAATCTGAATGACACCCAAACGTATGTTAGCTAGTGTTTAGGTCTAACATATGCCCAAAACTTATGTTTCGGTAGAGTTTCGGTCTGAAATACATGCAAAACGAATGTGTCGGTCTGAATGACACCCAAACGTATGTTAGCTAGTGTTTAGGTCTAAATTACGCCCAAAACGTATGTTTCGGTAGAGTTTCGGTCTGAAATACATCCAAAACGAATGTGTCGGTCTGAATTACACCCAAAGCGTATGTGTCGGTAGGGTTTCGGTCTGAATGACACCAAGGCGTATATGAGCTAGTGTTTAGGTCTAAATTACGCCCACAACGTATGTTTCGGTAGAGTTTCGGCCTGAAATACATCCAAAGCGAATGTGTCAATCTGTATTACACTAAAAAAGCATATGTGTCGATAGGGTTTCGGTCTGAATGACGCCCAAACGTATGTTAGTTAGTGTTTAGGTCTAAATTACGCCGAAAACGAATGTTTCGGTAGAGTTTCGGTCTGAAATACATCCAAAACGAATGTGTCGGTCTGAATTACACCCAAAGCGTATATGTCGGTAGGGTTTCAATCTGAATGACACCCAAACGTATGTTAGCTAGTGTTTAGGTCTAACATATGCCCAAAACTTATGTTTCGGTAGAGTTTCGGTCTGAAATACATGCAAAACGAATGTGTCGGTCTGAATGACACCCAAACGTATGTTAGCTAGTGTTTAGGTCTAAATTACGCCCAAAACGTATGTTTCGGTAGAGTTTCGGTCTGAAATACATCCAAAACGAATGTGTCGGTCTGAATTAAACCCAAAGCGTATGTGTCGGTAGGGTTTCGGTCTGAATGACACCAAGGCGTATATGAGCTAGTGTTTAGGTCTAAATTACGCCCACAACGTATGTTTCGGTAGAGTTTCGGCCTGAAATACATCCAAAGCGAATGTGTCAATCTGTATTACACTAAAAAAGCATATGTGTCGATAGGGTTTCGGTCTGAATGACACCCAAACGTATGTTAGCTAGTGTTTAGATCTAAATTACGCCCCAAACGTATGTTTCGGTAGAGTTTCGGACTGAAATACATCCAAAACGAATGTGTCGGTCTGAATTACACCCAAAGCGTATGTGTCGGTAGGATTTCGGTCTGAAAGACTCCCAAACGTATGTTAGCTAGTGTTTAGGTCTAAATTACGCCAAAAACGTATGTTTCGGTAGAGTTTCGGACTGAAATACATCCAAAACGAATGTGTCAGTCTGAATTACACCCAAAGCGTATATGTCGGCAGTGTTTCGGTCTGAATGACACCCAAACGTATGTTAGCTAGTGTTTAGGTCTAAATTACGCCCAAAATTTATGTTTCGGTAGAGTTTTGGTCTGAAATACATCCAAAACGAATGTGTCGGTCTGAATGACACCTAAACGTATGTTAGCTAGTGTTTAGGTCTAAATTACGCCGAAAACGTATGTTTCGGTAGAGTTTCGGTCTGAAATACATCCAAAACGAATGTGTCGGGCTGAATTACACCCAAAGCGTATGTGTCGGTAGGGTTTCGGTCTGAATGACACCCAAACGTATGTTAGCTAGTGTTTAGGTCTAAATTACGCCCAAAACGTATGTTTCGGTAGAGTTTCGGTCTGAAATACATCCAAAACGAATGTGTCGGGCTGAATCACACCCAAAGCGTATGTGTCGGTAGGGTTTCGGTCTGAATGACACCCAAACGTATGTTAGCTAGCGTTTAGGTCTAAATTACGCCCAAAACGTATGTTTCGGTAGAGTTTCGGTCTGAAATACATCCAAAACGAATGTGTCGGTCTGAATTACACTAAAAAAGCGTATGTGTCGGTAGGGTTTCGGTCTGAATGACACCCAAACGTATGTTAGCTAGTGTTTAGGTCTAAATTACGCCCAAAACGTATGTTTCGGTAGAATTTTCGGTGTGAAATACATCCAAAACGAATGTGTCGGGCTGAATTACACCCAAAGCGTATGTGTCGGTAGAGTTTCGGTCTGAATGACACCCAAACGTATGTTAGCTAGTGTTTAGGTCTAAATTACGCCCAAAACGTATGTTTCGGTAGAGTTTCGGTCTGAAATACATCCAAAACGAATGTGTCGTTCTGAATTACACTAAAAAAGCGTATGTGTCGGTAGGGTTTCGGTCTGAATGACACCCAAACGTATGTTAGCTAGTGTTTAGGTCTAAATTACGCCCAAAACGTATGTTTCGGTAGAGTTTCGGTCTGAAATACATCCAAAACGAATGTGTCGGTCTGAATTACACCCAAAGCGTATTTGTCGGTAGGGTTTCGGTCTGAATGACACCCAAACGTATGTTAGCTAGTGTTTAGGTCTAAATTACGCCCAAAACGTATGTTTCGGTAGAGTTTCGGTCTGAATTACACCCAAAGCGTATGTGTCGGTAGGGTTTCGGTCTGAATGACACCCAAACGTATGTTAGCTAGTGTTTAGGTTTAAATTACGGCGAAAGCGCATGTTTCGGCAGAGTTTCGGTCTGAAATACATCCAAAACGAATGTTAGCAAGTGTTTCGGTCTGCATTACACCCAAATCGTATGGGTCGGTAGGGTTTCGATCTGAATGACACCTAAACGTATGTTAGCTAGTGTTTAGGTCTAAATTACGCCCAAAACGTATGTTTCGGTAGAGTTTTGGTCTGAAATACATCCAAAACGAATGTGTCAACCTGTATTATACTAAAAAAGCGTATGTGTCGGTAGGGTTTCGGTCTGACTGACACGCAAACGTATGTTAGCTAGTGTTTAGGTCTAAATTACGCCCAAAACTTATGTTTCGGTAGAGTTACGGTCTGAAATACATCCAAAACGAGTGTGTCGGTCTGAATGACACCCAAACGTATGTTAGCTAGTGTTTAGGTCTAAATTACGCCCAAAACGTATGTTTCGGTAGAGTTTCGGTCTAAAATACATCCAAAACGAATGTGTCGGTCTGAATTACACCCAAAGCGTATGTGTCGGTAGGGTTTTGGTCTGAATGACACCCAAACGTATGTTAGTTAGTGTTTAGGTCAAAATTACGCCCAAAACGTATGTTTTGGTAGAGTTTCGGTCTGAAATACATCCAAAACGAATGTGTCGGTCTGAATTACACCCAAAGCGTATGTGTCGGTAGGGTTTCGGTCTGAATGACACCCAAACGTATGTTAGCTAGTGTTTAGGTCTAAATTACGCCCAAAACGTATGTTTCGGTACAGTTTCGGACTGAAATACATCCAAAACGAATGTGTCGGTCTGAATTACACCCAAAGCATATATGTCGGCAGGGTTTCGGTCTGAATGACACCCAAACGTATGTTAGCTAGTGTTTGGGTCTAAATTACGCCCAAAACTTATGTTTCGGTAGAGTTTCGGTCTGAAATACATCCAAAACGAATGTGTCGGTCTGAATGACACCCAAACGTATGTTAGCTAGTGTTTAGGTCTAAGTTACGCCCAAAACGTATGTTTCGGTAGAGATTCGGTCTGAAATACATCCAAAACGAATGTGTCGGTCTGAATTACACCCAAAGCGTATGTGTCGGTTGGGTTTCGGTTTGAGTGACACCCAAACGTATGTTAGCTAGTGTTTAGTTCTAAATTACGCCCAAAACGTATGTTTCGGTAGAGTTTCGGTCTGAAATACATCCAAAACGAATGTGTCTGGCTGAATTACACCCAAAGCGTATGTGCCGGTAGGGTTTCGGTCTGAATGACACCCAAACGTATGTTAGCTAGTGTTTAGGTCTAAATTACGCCCAAAACGTATGTTTCGGTAGAGTTTCGGTCTGAAATACATCCAAAACGAATGTGTCGGTCTGAATTACACTAAAAAAAGCGTATGTGTGGGTAGGGTTTCGGTCTGAATGACACCCAAACGTATGTTAGCTAGTGTTTAGATCTAAATTACGCCCAAAACGTATGTTTCGGTAGAGTTTCGGTCTGAAGTTCGTCCAAAACGAATGTGTCGGGCCGAATTACACCCAAAGCGTATGTGTCGGTAGGGTTTCGGTCTGAATGACACCCAAACGTATATGAGCTAGTGTTTAGGTCTAAATTACGCCCAAAACGTATGTTTCGGTACAGTTTCGGACTGAAATACATCCAAAACGAATGTGTCGGTGTGAATTACACCCAAAGCATATATGTCGGCAGGGTTTCGGTCTGAATGACACCCAAACGTATGTTAGCTAGTGTTTAGGTCTAAGTTACGCCCAAAACGTATGTTTCGGTAGAGATTCGGTCTGAAATACATCCAAAACGAATGTGTCGGTCTGAATTACACCCAAAGCGTATGTGTCGGTTGGGTTTCGGTTTGAGTGACACCCAAACGTATGTTAGCTAGTGTTTAGGTCTAAATTACGCCCAAAACGTATGTTTCGGTAGAGTTTCGGTCTGAAATACATCCAAAACGAATGTGTCGGGCTGAATTACACCCAAAGCGTATGTGTCGGTAGGGTTTCGGTCTGAATGACACCCAAACGTATGTTAGCTAGTGTTTAGGTCTAAATTACGCCCAAAACGTATGTTTCGGTAGAGTTTCGGTCTGAAATACATATAAAACGAATGTGTCGGTCTGAATTACACTAAAAAAGCGTATGTGTCGGTAGGGTTTCGGTCTGAATGACACCCAAACGTATGTTAGCTAGTGTTTAGGTCTAAATTACGCCCAAAACGTATGTTTCGGTAGAGTTTCGGTCTGAAATTCGTCCAAAACGAATGCGTCGGGCCGAATTACACCCAAAGCGTATGTGTCGGTAGGGTTTCAATCTGAATGACACCCAAACGTATGTTAGCTAGTGTTTAGGTCAAAATTATGCCCAAAATTTATGTTTCTGTAGAGTTTCGGTCTGAAATACATCCAAAATGAATGTGTCGGTCTGAATGACACCCAAACGTATGTTAGCTAGTGTTTAGGTCTAAATTACGCACAAAACGTATGTTTCGGTAGAGTTTCGGACTGAAATACATCCAAAACGAATGTGTCGGTCTGAATTACACTGAAAACGCATGTTTCGTTAGAGTTTCGGTCTGAAATACATCCAAAACGAATGTGTCGGTCTGAATTACACCCAAAGCGTATGTGTCGGTAGGGTTTCGGTCTGAATGACACCAAAACCTATATGAGCTAGTGTTTAGGTCTAAATTACGCCCAAAACGTATGTTTCGGCTGAGTTTCGGTCTGAAATACATCCAAAACGAATATATCGGTCGGAATTACACCCAAAGCGTATGGGTCGGTAGGGTTTCGATCGGAATGACGCCCAAACGTATGTTAGTTAGTGTTTAGGTCTAAATTACGCCGAAAACGAATGTTTCGGTAGAGTTTCGGTCTGAAATACATCCAAAACGAATGTGTCGGTCTGAATTACACCCAAAGCGTATATGTCGGTAGGGTTTCAATCTGAATGACACCCAAACGTATGTTAGCTAGTGTTTAGGTCTAACATATGCCCAAAACTTATGTTTCGGTAGAGTTTCGGTCTGAAATACATCCAAAACGAATGTGTCGGTCTGAATTACACCCAAAGCGTATATGTCGGTAGGGTTTCAATCTGAATGACACCCAAACGTATGTTAGCTAGTGTTTAGGTCTAAATTACGCCCAAAACGTATGTTTCGGTAGAGTTTCGGTCTGAAATACATATAAAACGAATGTGTCAATCTGTATTACACTAAAAAAGCATATGTGTCGATAGGGTTTCGGTCTGAATGACGCCCAAACGTATGTTAGTTAGTGTTTAGGTCTAAATTACGCCGAAAACGAATGTTTCGGTAGAGTTTCGGTCTGAAATACATCCAAACCGAATGTGTCGGTCTGAATTACACCCAAAGCGTATGTGTCGGTAGGGTTTCGGTCTGAATGACACCAAAACGTATATGAGCTAGTGTTTAGGTCTAAATTACGCCCCAAACGTATGTTTCGGTAGAGTTTCGGACTGAAATACATCCAAAACGAATGTGTCGGTCTGAATTACACCCAAAGCGGATGTGTCGGTAGGATTTCGGTCTGAATGACACCCAAACGTATGTTAGCTAGTGTTTAGGTCTAAATTACGCCCAAAACGTATGTTTCGGTAGAGTTTCGGTCTGAAATACATCCAAAACGAATGTGTCGGGCTGAATTACGCCCAAAGCGTATGTGTCGGCAGGGTGTCGGTCTGAATGACACCAAAACGTATGTTAGGTAGTGTTTAGGTCTAAATTACGCCGAAAACGTATGTTTCGGTAGAGTTTCGGACTGAAATACATCCAAAACGAATGTGTCGGACTGAAATACATCCAAAACGAATGTGTCGGTCTGAATTACAGCCAAAGCGTATGGGTCGGTAGGGTTTCGATCTGAATGACACCCAGACGTATGTTAGTTAGTGTTTAGTTCAAAATTACGCGCAAAACGTATGTTTCGGTAGAGTTTCGGTCTGAAATACATCCAAAACGAATGTGTCGGATTGAAATACATCCAAAACGAATGTGTCGGTCTGAATTACACCCAAAGCGTATGTGTCGGTTGGGTTTCGGTCTGAATGACACCAAGGCGTATGTTAGCTAGTGTTTAGGTCTAAATTACGCCCAAAACGTATGTTTCGGTAGAGTTTCGCTCTGAAATACATCCGAAACGAATGTGTCGGGCTGAATTACACCCAAAGCGTATGTGTCGGTAGGGTTTCGGTCTGAATGACACCCAAACGTATGTTAGCTAGTGTTTAGGTCTAAATTACGCCCAAAACGTATGTTTCGGTAGAATTTCGGCCTGAAATACATCCAAAGCGAATGTGTCAACCTGTATTATACTAAAAAAGCGTATGTGTCGGTAGGGTTTCGGTCTGAATGACACGCAAACGTATGTTAGCTAGTGTTTAGGTCTAAATTACGCCCAAAACTTATGTTTCGGTAGAGTTACGGTCTGAAATACATCCAAAACGAGTGTGTCGGTCTGAATGACACCCAAACGTATGTTAGCTAGTGTTTAGGTCTAAGTTACGCCCAAAACGTATGTTTCGGTAGAGTTTCGGTCTAAAATACATCCAAAACGAATGTGTCGGTCTGAATTACACCCAAAGCGTATGTGTCGGTAGGGTTTTGGTCTGAATGACACCCAAACGTATGTTAGTTAGTGTTTAGGTCAAAATTACGCCCAAAACGTATGTTTTGGTAGAGTTTCGGTCTGAAATACATCCAAAACGAATGTGTCGGTCTGAATTACACCCAAAGCGTATGTGTCGGTAGGGTTTCGGTCTGAATGACACCCAAACGTATGTTAGCTAGTGTTTAGGTCTAAATTACGCCCAAAACGTATGTTTCGGTACAGTTTCGGACTGAAATACATCCAAAACGAATGTGTCGGTCTGAATTACACCCAAAGCATATATGTCGGCAGGGTTTCGGTCTGAATGACACCCAAACGTATGTTAGCTAGTGTTTGGGTCTAAATTACGCCCAAAACTTATGTTTCGGTAGAGTTTCGGTCTGAAATACATCCAAAACGAATGTGTCGGTCTGAATGACACCCAAACGTATGTTAGCTAGTGTTTAGGTCTAAGTTACGCCCAAAACGTATGTTTCGGTAGAGATTCGGTCTGAAATACATCCAAAACGAATGTGTCGGTCTGAATTACACTCAAAGCGTATGTGTCGGTTGGGTTTCGGTTTGAGTGACACCCAAACGTATGTTAGCTAGTGTTTAGTTCTAAATTACGCCCAAAACGTATGTTTCGGTAGAGTTTCGGTCTGAAATACATCCAAAACGAATGTGTCTGGCTGAATTACACCCAAAGCGTATGTGCCGGTAGGGTTTCGGTCTGAATGACACCCAAACGTATGTTAGCTAGTGTTTAGGTCTAAATTACGCCCAAAACGTATGTTTCGGTAGAGTTTCGGTCTGAAATACATCCAAAACGAATGTGTCGGTCTGAATTACACTAAAAAAAGCGTATGTGTGGGTAGGGTTTCGGTCTGAATGACACCCAAACCTATGTTAGCTAGTGTTTAGATCTAAATTACGCCCAAAACGTATGTTTCGGTAGAGTTTCGGTCTGAAGTTCGTCCAAAACGAATGTGTCGGGCCGAATTACACCCAAAGCGTATGTGTCGGTAGGGTTTCGGTCTGAATGACACCCAAACGTATATGAGCTAGTGTTTAGGTCTAAATTACGCCCAAAACGTATGTTTCGGTACAGTTTCGGACTGAAATACATCCAAAACGAATGTGTCGGTGTGAAGTACACCCAAAGCATATATGTCGGCAGGGTTTCGGTCTGAATGACACCCAAACGTATGTTAGCTAGTGTTTAGGTCTAAGTTACGCCCAAAACGTATGTTTCGGTAGAGATTCGGTCTGAAATACATCCAAAACGAATGTGTCGGTCTGAATTACACCCAAAGCGTATGTGTCGGTTGGGTTTCGGTTTGAGTGACACCCAAACGTATGTTAGCTAGTGTTTAGGTCTAAATTACGCCCAAAACGTATGTTTCGGTAGAGTTTCGGTCTGAAATACATCCAAAACGAATGTGTCGGGCTGAATTACACCCAAAGCGTATGTGTCGGTAGGGTTTCGGTCTGAATGACACCCAAACGTATGTTAGCTAGTGTTTAGGTCTAAATTACGCCCAAAACGTATGTTTCGGTAGAGTTTCGGTCTGAAATACATATAAAACGAATGTGTCGGTCTGAATTACACTAAAAAAGCGTATGTGTCGGTAGGGTTTCGGTCTGAATGACACCCAAACGTATGTTAGCTAGTGTTTAGGTCTAAATTACGCCCAAAACGTATCTTTCGGTAGAGTTTTGGTCTGAAATACATCCAAAACAAATGTGTCGGTCTGAATTACACTAAAAAAGCGTATGTGTGGGTAGGGTTTCGGTCTGAATGACACCCAAACGTATGTTAGCTTGTGTTTAGGTCTAAATTACGCCCAAAGCGTATGTGTCGGTAGGGTTTCGGTCTGAATGACACCCAAACGTATATGAGCTAGTGTTTAGGTCTAAATTACGCCCAAAACGGATGTTTCGGTACAGTTTCGGACTGAAATACATCCAAAACGAATGTGTCGGTCTGAATTACACCCAAAGCATATATGTCGGCAGGGTTTCGGTCTGAATGACACCCAAACGTATGTTAGCTAGTGTTTAGGTCTAAATTACGCCCAAAACGTATGTTTCGGTAGAGTTTCGGTCTAAAATACATCCAAAACGAATGTGTCGGTCTGAATGACACCCAAACGTATGTTAGCTAGTGTTTAGGTCTAAGTTACGCCCAAAACGTATGTTTCGGTAGAGATTCGGTCTGAAATACATCCAAAACGAATGTGTCGGTCTGAATTACACCCAAAGCGTATGTGTCGGTTGGGTTTCGGTTTGAGTGACACCCAAACGTATGTTAGCTAGTGTTTAGGTCTAAATTACGCCCAAAACGTATGTTTCGGTAGAGTTTCGGTCTGAAATACATCCAAAACGAATGTGTCGGGCTGAATTACACCCAAAGCGTATGTGTCGGTAGGGTTTCGGTCTGAATGACACCCAAACGTATGTTAGCTAGTGTTTAGGTCTAAATTACGCCCAAAACGTATGTTTCGGTAGAGTTTCGGTCTGAAATACATATAAAACGAATGTGTCGGTCTGAATTACACTAAAAAAGCGTATGTGTCGGTAGGGTTTCGGTCTGAATGACACCCAAACGTATGTTAGCTAGTGTTTAGGTCTAAATTACGCCCAAAACGTATCTTTCGGTAGAGTTTTGGTCTGAAATACATCCAAAACAAATGTGTCGGTCTGAATTACACTAAAAAAGCGTATGTGTGGGTAGGGTTTCGGTCTGAATGACACCCAAACGTATGTTAGCTTGTGTTTAGGTCTAAATTACGCCCAAAGCGTATGTGTCGGTAGGGTTTCGGTCTGAATGACACCCAAACGTATATGAGCTAGTGTTTAGGTCTAAATTACGCCCAAAACGGATGTTTCGGTACAGTTTCGGACTGAAATACATCCAAAACGAATGTGTCGGTCTGAATTACACCCAAAGCATATATGTCGGCAGGGTTTCGGTCTGAATGACACCCAAACGTATGTTAGCTAGTGTTTAGGTCTAAATTACGCCCAAAACGTATGTTTCGGTAGAGTTTCGGTCTAAAATACATCCAAAACGAATGTGTCGGTCTGAATGACACCCAAACGTATGTTAGCTAGTGTTTAGGTCTAAGTTACGCCCAAAACGTATGTTTCGGTAGAGATTCGGTCTGAAATACATCCAAAACGAATGTGTCGGTCTGAATTACACCCAAAGCGTATGTGTCGGTTGGGTTTCGGTTTGAGTGACACCCAAACGTATGTTAGCTAGTGTTTAGGTCTAAATTACGCCCAAAACGTATGTTTCGGTAGAGTTTCGGTCTGAAATACATCCAAAACGAATGTGTCGGGCTGAATTACACCCAAAGCGTATGTGTCGGTAGGGTTTCGGTCTGAATGACACCCAAACGTATGTTAGCTAGTGTTTAGGTCTAAATTACGCCCAAAACGTATGTTTCGGTAGAGTTTCGGTCTGAAATACATATAAAACGAATGTGTCGGTCTGAATTACACTAAAAAAGCGTATGTGTCGGTAGGGTTTCGGTCTGAATGACACCCAAATGTATGTTAGCTAGTGTTTAGGTCTAAATTACGCCTAAAACGTATCTTTCGGTAGAGTTTCGGTCTGAAATACATCCAAAACGAATGTGTCGGTCTGAATTACACTAAAAAAGCGTATGTGTGGGTAGGGTTTCGGTCTGAATGACACCCAAACGTATGTTAGCTAGTGTTTAGGTCTAAATTACGCCCAAAACGTATGTTTCGGTAGAGTTTCGGTCTGAAATTCGTCCAAAACGAATGCGTCGGGCCGAATTACACCCAAAGCGTATGTGTCGGTAGGGTTTCAATCTGAATGACACCCAAACGTATGTTAGCTAGTGTTTAGGTCTAAATTATGCCCAAAATTTATGTTTCTGTAGAGTTTCGGTCTGAAATACATCCAAAATGAATGTGTCGGTCTGAATGACACCCAAACGTATGTTAGCTAGTGTTTAGGTCTAAATTACGCACAAAACGTATGTTTCGGTAGAGTTTCGGACTGAAATACATCCAAAACGAATGTGTCGGTCTGAATTACACTGAAAACGCATGTTTCGGTAGAGTTTTGGTCTGAAATACATCCAAAACGAATGTGTCGGTCTGAATTACACCCAAAGCGTATGTGTCGGTAGGGTTTCGGTCTGAATGACACCAAAACCTATATGAGCTAGTGTTTAGGTCTAAATTACGCCCAAAACGTATGTTTCGGCTGAGTTTCGGTCTGAAATACATCCAAAACGAATATATCGGTCGGAATTACACCCAAAGCGTATGGGTCGGTAGGGTTTCGATCGGAATGACGCCCAAACGTATGTTAGTTAGTGTTTAGGTCTAAATTACGCCGAAAACGAATGTTTCGGTAGAGTTTCGGTCTGAAATACATCCAAAACGAATGTGTCGGTCTGAATTACACCCAAAGCGTATATGTCGGTAGGGTTTCAATCTGAATGACACCCAAACGTATGTTAGCTAGTGTTTAGGTCTAACATATGCCCAAAACTTATGTTTCGGTAGAGTTTCGGTCTGAAATACATGCAAAACGAATGTGTCGGTCTGAATGACACCCAAACGTATGTTAGCTAGTGTTTAGGTCTAAATTACGCCCAAAACGTATGTTTCGGTAGAGTTTCGGTCTGAAATACATCCAAAACGAATGTGTCGGTCTGAATTACACCCAAAGCGTATGTGTCGGTAGGGTTTCGGTCTGAATGACACCAAGGCGTATATGAGCTAGTGTTTAGGTCTAAATTACGCCCACAACGTATGTTTCGGTAGAGTTTCGGCCTGAAATACATCCAAAGCGAATGTGTCAATCTGTATTACACTAAAAAAGCATATGTGTCGATAGGGTTTCGGTCTGAATGACGCCCAAACGTATGTTAGTTAGTGTTTAGGTCTAAATTACGCCGAAAACGAATGTTTCGGTAGAGTTTCGGTCTGAAATACATCCAAAACGAATGTGTCGGTCTGAATTACACCCAAAGCGTATATGTCGGTAGGGTTTCAATCTGAATGACACCCAAACGTATGTTAGCTAGTGTTTAGGTCTAACATATGCCCAAAACTTATGTTTCGGTAGAGTTTCGGTCTGAAATACATGCAAAACGAATGTGTCGGTCTGAATGACACCCAAACGTATGTTAGCTAGTGTTTAGGTCTAAATTACGCCCAAAACGTATGTTTCGGTAGAGTTTCGGTCTGAAATACATCCAAAACGAATGTGTCGGTCTGAATTAAACCCAAAGCGTATGTGTCGGTAGGGTTTCGGTCTGAATGACACCAAGGCGTATATGAGCTAGTGTTTAGGTCTAAATTACGCCCACAACGTATGTTTCGGTAGAGTTTCGGCCTGAAATACATCCAAAGCGAATGTGTCAATCTGTATTACACTAAAAAAGCATATGTGTCGATAGGGTTTCGGTCTGAATGACACCCAAACGTATGTTAGCTAGTGTTTAGATCTAAATTACGCCCCAAACGTATGTTTCGGTAGAGTTTCGGACTGAAATACATCCAAAACGAATGTGTCGGTCTGAATTACACCCAAAGCGTATGTGTCGGTAGGATTTCGGTCTGAAAGACTCCCAAACGTATGTTAGCTAGTGTTTAGGTCTAAATTACGCCAAAAACGTATGTTTCGGTAGAGTTTCGGACTGAAATACATCCAAAACGAATGTGTCAGTCTGAATTACACCCAAAGCGTATATGTCGGCAGTGTTTCGGTCTGAATGACACCCAAACGTATGTTAGCTAGTGTTTAGGTCTAAATTACGCCCAAAATTTATGTTTCGGTAGAGTTTTGGTCTGAAATACATCCAAAACGAATGTGTCGGTCTGAATGACACCTAAACGTATGTTAGCTAGTGTTTAGGTCTAAATTACGCCGAAAACGTATGTTTCGGTAGAGTTTCGGTCTGAAATACATCCAAAACGAATGTGTCGGGCTGAATTACACCCAAAGCGTATGTGTCGGTAGGGTTTCGGTCTGAATGACACCCAAACGTATGTTAGCTAGTGTTTAGGTCTAAATTACGCCCAAAACGTATGTTTCGGTAGAGTTTCGGTCTGAAATACATCCAAAACGAATGTGTCGGGCTGAATCACACCCAAAGCGTATGTGTCGGTAGGGTTTCGGTCTGAATGACACCCAAACGTATGTTAGCTAGCGTTTAGGTCTAAATTACGCCCAAAACGTATGTTTCGGTAGAGTTTCGGTCTGAAATACATCCAAAACGAATGTGTCGGTCTGAATTACACTAAAAAAGCGTATGTGTCGGTAGGGTTTCGGTCTGAATGACACCCAAACGTATGTTAGCTAGTGTTTAGGTCTAAATTACGCCCAAAACGTATGTTTCGGTAGAATTTTCGGTGTGAAATACATCCAAAACGAATGTGTCGGGCTGAATTACACCCAAAGCGTATGTGTCGGTAGAGTTTCGGTCTGAATGACACCCAAACGTATGTTAGCTAGTGTTTAGGTCTAAATTACGCCCAAAACGTATGTTTCGGTAGAGTTTCGGTCTGAAATACATCCAAAACGAATGTGTCGTTCTGAATTACACTAAAAAAGCGTATGTGTCGGTAGGGTTTCGGTCTGAATGACACCCAAACGTATGTTAGCTAGTGTTTAGGTCTAAATTACGCCCAAAACGTATGTTTCGGTAGAGTTTCGGTCTGAAATACATCCAAAACGAATGTGTCGGTCTGAATTACACCCAAAGCGTATTTGTCGGTAGGGTTTCGGTCTGAATGACACCCAAACGTATGTTAGCTAGTGTTTAGGTCTAAATTACGCCCAAAACGTATGTTTCGGTAGAGTTTCGGTCTGAATTACACCCAAAGCGTATGTGTCGGTAGGGTTTCGGTCTGAATGACACCCAAACGTATGTTAGCTAGTGTTTAGGTTTAAATTACGGCGAAAGCGCATGTTTCGGCAGAGTTTCGGTCTGAAATACATCCAAAACGAATGTTAGCAAGTGTTTCGGTCTGCATTACACCCAAATCGTATGGGTCGGTAGGGTTTCGATCTGAATGACACCTAAACGTATGTTAGCTAGTGTTTAGGTCTAAATTACGCCCAAAACGTATGTTTCGGTAGAGTTTTGGTCTGAAATACATCCAAAACGAATGTGTCAACCTGTATTATACTAAAAAAGCGTATGTGTCGGTAGGGTTTCGGTCTGACTGACACGCAAACGTATGTTAGCTAGTGTTTAGGTCTAAATTACGCCCAAAACTTATGTTTCGGTAGAGTTACGGTCTGAAATACATCCAAAACGAGTGTGTCGGTCTGAATGACACCCAAACGTATGTTAGCTAGTGTTTAGGTCTAAATTACGCCCAAAACGTATGTTTCGGTAGAGTTTCGGTCTAAAATACATCCAAAACGAATGTGTCGGTCTGAATTACACCCAAAGCGTATGTGTCGGTAGGGTTTTGGTCTGAATGACACCCAAACGTATGTTAGTTAGTGTTTAGGTCAAAATTACGCCCAAAACGTATGTTTTGGTAGAGTTTCGGTCTGAAATACATCCAAAACGAATGTGTCGGTCTGAATTACACCCAAAGCGTATGTGTCGGTAGGGTTTCGGTCTGAATGACACCCAAACGTATGTTAGCTAGTGTTTAGGTCTAAATTACGCCCAAAACGTATGTTTCGGTACAGTTTCGGACTGAAATACATCCAAAACGAATGTGTCGGTCTGAATTACACCCAAAGCATATATGTCGGC
Source organism: Arenicola marina (assembly GCA_964019135.1). Taxonomy (NCBI): domain Eukaryota; kingdom Metazoa; phylum Annelida; class Polychaeta; family Arenicolidae; genus Arenicola; species Arenicola marina. Next base: position 35,185 of record CAXHSH010000688.1, read on the forward strand.
AGGGTTTCGGTCTGAATGACACCCAAACGTATGTTAGCTAGTGTTTGGGTCTAAATTACGCCCAAAACTTATGTTTCGGTAGAGTTTCGGTCTGAAATACATCCAAAACGAATGTGTCGGTCTGAATGACACCCAAACGTATGTTAGCTAGTGTTTAGGTCTAAGTTACGCCCAAAACGTATGTTTCGGTAGAGATTCGGTCTGAAATACATCCAAAACGAATGTGTCGGTCTGAATTACACCCAAAGCGTATGTGTCGGTTGGGTTTCGGTTTGAGTGACACCCAAACGTATGTTAGCTAGTGTTTAGTTCTAAATTACGCCCAAAACGTATGTTTCGGTAGAGTTTCGGTCTGAAATACATCCAAAACGAATGTGTCTGGCTGAATTACACCCAAAGCGTATGTGCCGGTAGGGTTTCGGTCTGAATGACACCCAAACGTATGTTAGCTAGTGTTTAGGTCTAAATTACGCCCAAAACGTATCTTTCGGTAGAGTTTCGGTCTGAAATACATCCAAAACGAATGTGTCGGTCTGAATTACACTAAAAAAAGCGTATGTGTGGGTAGGGTTTCGGTCTGAATGACACCCAAACGTATGTTAGCTAGTGTTTAGATCTAAATTACGCCCAAAACGTATGTTTCGGTAGAGTTTCGGTCTGAAGTTCGTCCAAAACGAATGTGTCGGGCCGAATTACACCCAAAGCGTATGTGTCGGTAGGGTTTCGGTCTGAATGACACCCAAACGTATATGAGCTAGTGTTTAGGTCTAAATTACGCCCAAAACGTATGTTTCGGTACAGTTTCGGACTGAAATACATCCAAAACGAATGTGTCGGTGTGAATTACACCCAAAGCATATATGTCGGCAGGGTTTCGGTCTGAATGACACCCAAACGTATGTTAGCTAGTGTTTAGGTCTAAGTTACGCCCAAAACGTATGTTTCGGTAGAGATTCGGTCTGAAATACATCCAAAACGAATGTGTCGGTCTGAATTACACCCAAAGCGTATGTGTCGGTTGGGTTTCGGTTTGAGTGACACCCAAACGTATGTTAGCTAGTGTTTAGGTCTAAATTACGCCCAAAACGTATGTTTCGGTAGAGTTTCGGTCTGAAATACATCCAAAACGAATGTGTCGGGCTGAATTACACCCAAAGCGTATGTGTCGGTAGGGTTTCGGTCTGAATGACACCCAAACGTATGTTAGCTAGTGTTTAGGTCTAAATTACGCCCAAAACGTATGTTTCGGTAGAGTTTCGGTCTGAAATACATATAAAACGAATGTGTCGGTCTGAATTACACTAAAAAAGCGTATGTGTCGGTAGGGTTTCGGTCTGAATGACACCCAAACGTATGTTAGCTAGTGTTTAGGTCTAAATTACGCCCAAAAGGTATCTTTCGGTAGAGTTTCGGTCTGAAATACATCCAAAACAAATGTGTCGGTCTGAATTACACTAAAAAGCGTATGTGTGGGTAGGGTTTCGGTCTGAATGACACCCAAACGTATGTTAGCTTGTGTTTAGGTCTAAATTACGCCCAAAGCGTATGTGTCGGTAGGGTTTCGGTCTGAATGACACCCAAACGTATATGAGCTAGTGTTTAGGTCTAAATTACGCCCAAAACGGATGTTTCGGTACAGTTTCGGACTGAAATACATCCAAAACGAATGTGTCGGTCTGAATTACACCCAAAGCATATATGTCGGCAGGGTTTCGGTCTGAATGACACCCAAACGTATGTTAGCTAGTGTTTAGGTCTAAATTACGCCCAAAACGTATGTTTCGGTAGAGTTTCGGTCTGAAATACATCCAAAACGAATGTGTCGGTCTGAATGACACCCAAACGTATGTTAGCTAGTGTTTAGGTCTAAGTTACGCCCAAAACGTATGTTTCGGTAGAGATTCGGTCTGAAATACATCCAAAACGAATGTGTCGGTCTGAATTACACCCAAAGCGTATGTGTCGGTTGGGTTTCGGTTTGAGTGACACCCAAACGTATGTTAGCTAGCGTTTAGGTCTAAATTACGCCCAAAACGTATGTTTCGGTAGAGTTTCGGTCTGAAATACATCCAAAACGAATGTGTCGGGCTGAATTACACCCAAAGCGTATGTGTCGGTAGGGTTTCGGTCTGAATGACACCCAAACGTATGTTAGCTAGTGTTTAGGTCTAAATTACGCCCAAAACGTATGTTTCGGTAGAGTTTCGGTCTGAAATACATATAAAACGAATGTGTCGGTCTGAATTACACTAAAAAAGCGTATGTGTCGGTAGGGTTTCGGTCTGAATGACACCCAAATGTATGTTAGCTAGTGTTTAGGTCTAAATTACGCCCAAAACGTATCTTTCGGTAGAGTTTCGGTCTGAAATACATCCAAAACGAATGTGTCGGTCTGAATTACACTAAAAAAGCGTATGTGTGGGTAGGGTTTCGGTCTGAATGACACCCAAACGTATGTTAGCTAGTGTTTAGGTCTAAATTACGCCCAAAACGTATGTTTCGGTAGAGTTTCGGTCTGAAATTCGTCCAAAACGAATGCGTCGGGCCGAATTACACCCAAAGCGTATGTGTCGGTAGGGTTTCAATCTGAATGACACCCAAACGTATGTTAGCTAGTGTTTAGGTCTAAATTATGCCCAAAATTTATGTTTCTGTAGAGTTTCGGTCTGAAATACATCCAAAATGAATGTGTCGGTCTGAATGACACCCAAACGTATGTTAGCTAGTGTTTAGGTCTAAATTACGCACAAAACGTATGTTTCGGTAGAGTTTCGGACTGAAATACATCCAAAACGAATGTGTCGGTCTGAATTACACTGAAAACGCATGTTTCGGTAGAGTTTCGGTCTGAAATACATCCAAAACGAATGTGTCGGTCTGAATTACACCCAAAGCGTATGTGTCGGTAGGGTTTCGGTCTGAATGACACCAAAACCTATATGAGCTAGTGTTTAGGTCTAAATTACGCCCAAAACGTATGTTTCGGCTGAGTTTCGGTCTGAAATACATCCAAAACGAATATATCGGTCGGAATTACACCCAAAGCGTATGGGTCGGTAGGGTTTCGATCGGAATGACGCCCAAACGTATGTTAGTTAGTGTTTAGGTCTAAATTACGCCGAAAACGAATGTTTCGGTAGAATTTCGGTCTGAAATACATCCAAAACGAATGTGTCGGTCTGAATTACACCCAAAGCGTATATGTCGGTAGGGTTTCAATCTGAATGACACCCAAACGTATGTTAGCTAGTGTTTAGGTCTAACATATGCCCAAAACTTATGTTTCGGTAGAGTTTCGGTCTGAAATACATGCAAAACGAATGTGTCGGTCTGAATGACACCCAAACGTATGTTAGCTAGTGTTTAGGTCTAAATTACGCCCAAAACGTATGTTTCGGTAGAGTTTCGGTCTGAAATACATCCAAAACGAATGTGTCGGTCTGAATTACACCCAAAGCGTATGTGTCGGTAGGGTTTCGGTCTGAATGACACCAAGGCGTATATGAGCTAGTGTTTAGGTCTAAATTACGCCCACAACGTATGTTTCGGTAGAGTTTCGGCCTGAAATACATCCAAAGCGAATGTGTCAATCTGTATTACACTAAAAAAGCATATGTGTCGATAGGGTTTCGGTCTGAATGACGCCCAAACGTATGTTAGTTAGTGTTTAGGTCTAAATTACGCCGAAAACGAATGTTTCGGTAGAGTTTCGGTCTGAAATACATCCAAAACGAATGTGTCGGTCTGAATTACACCCAAAGCGTATATGTCGGTAGGGTTTCAATCTGAATGACACCCAAACGTATGTTAGCTAGTGTTTAGGTCTAACATATGCCCAAAACTTATGTTTCGGTAGAGTTTCGGTCTGAAATACATGCAAAACGAATGTGTCGGTCTGAATGACACCCAAACGTATGTTAGCTAGTGTTTAGGTCTAAATTACGCCCAAAACGTATGTTTCGGTAGAGTTTCGGTCTGAAATACATCCAAAACGAATGTGTCGGTCTGAATTACACCCAAAGCGTATGTGTCGGTAGGGTTTCGGTCTGAATGACACTAAGGCGTATATGAGCTAGTGTTTAGGTCTAAATTACGCCCACAACGTATGTTTCGGTAGAGTTTCGGCCTGAAATACATCCAAAGCGAATGTGTCAATCTGTATTACACTAAAAAAGCATATGTGTCGATAGGGTTTCGGTCTGAATGACACCCAAACGTATGTTAGCTAGTGTTTAGATCTAAATTACGCCCCAAACGTATGTTTCGGTAGAGTTTCGGACTGAAATACATCCAAAACGAATGTGTCGGTCTGAATTACACCCAAAGCGTATGTGTCGGTAGGATTTCGGTCTGAAAGACTCCCAAACGTATGTTAGCTAGTGTTTAGGTCTAAATTACGCCAAAAACGTATGTTTCGGTAGAGTTTCGGCCTGAAATACATCCAAAGCGAATGTGTCAATCTGTATTACACTAAAAAAGCATATGTGTCGATAGGGTTTCGGTCTGAACGACACCCAAACGTATGTTAGCTAGTGTTTAGATCTAAATTACGCCCCAAACGTATGTTTCGGTAGAGTTTCGGACTGAAATACATCCAAAACGAATGTGTCGGTCTGAATTACACCCAAAGCGTATGTGTCGGTAGGATTTCGGTCTGAAAGACTCCCAAACGTATGTTAGCTAGTGTTTAGGTCTAAATTACGCCAAAAACGTATGTTTCGGTAGAGTTTCGGACTGAAATACATCCAAAACGAATGTGTCGGTCTGAATTACACCCAAAGCGTATATGTCGGCAGTGTTTCGGTCTGAATGACACCCAAACGTATGTTAGCTAGTGTTTAGGTCTAAATTACGCCCAAAATTTATGTTTCGGTAGAGTTTTGGTCTGAAATACATCCAAAACGAATGTGTCGGTCTGAATGACACCTAAACGTATGTTAGCTAGTGTTTAGGTCTAAATTACGCCGAAAACGTATGTTTCGGTAGAGTTTCGGTCTGAAATACATCCAAAACGAATGTGTCGGGCTGAATTACACCCAAAGCGTATGTGTCGGTAGGGTTTCGGTCTGAATGACACCCAAACGTATGTTAGCTAGTGTTTAGGTCTAAATTACGCCCAAAACGTATGTTTCGGTAGAGTTTCGGTCTGAAATACATCCAAAACGAATGTGTCGGGCTGAATCACACCCAAAGCGTATGTATCGGTAGGGTTTCGGTCTGAATGACACCCAAACGTATGTTAGCTAGCGTTTAGGTCTAAATTACGCCCAAAACGTATGTTTCGGTAGAGTTTCGGTCTGAAATACATCCAAAACGAATGTGTCGGTCTGAATTACACTAAAAAAGCGTATGTGTCGGTAGGGTTTCGGTCTGAATGACACCCAAACGTATGTTAGCTAGTGTTTAGGTCTAAATTACGCCCAAAACGTATGTTTCGGTAGAATTTTCGGTGTGAAATACATCCAAAACGAATGTGTCGGGCTGAATTACACCCAAAGCGTATGTGTCGGTAGAGTTTCGGTCTGAATGACACCCAAACGTATGTTAGCTAGTGTTTAGGTCTAAATTACGCCCAAAACGTATGTTTCGGTAGAGTTTCGGTCTGAAATACATCCAAAACGAATGTGTCGTTCTGAATTACACTAAAAAAGCGTATGTGTCGGTAGGGTTTCGGTCTGAATGACACCCAAACGTATGTTAGCTAGTGTTTAGGTCTAAATTACGCCCAAAACGTATGTTTCGGTAGAGTTTCGGTCTGAAATACATCCAAAACGAATGTGTCGGTCTGAATTACACCCAAAGCGTATTTGTCGGTAGGGTTTCGGTCTGAATGACACCCAAACGTATGTTAGCTAGTGTTTAGGTCTAAATTACGCCCAAAACGTATGTTTCGGTAGAGTTTCGGTCTGAATTACACCCAAAGCGTATGTGTCGGTAGGGTTTCGGTCTGAATGACACCCAAACGTATGTTAGCTAGTGTTTAGGTTTAAATTACGGCGAAAGCGCATGTTTCGGCAGAGTTTCGGTCTGAAATACATCCAAAACGAATGTTAGCAAGTGTTTCGGTCTGCATTACACCCAAATCGTATGGGTCGGTAGGGTTTCGATCTGAATGACACCTAAACGTATGTTAGCTAGTGTTTAGGTCTAAATTACGCCCAAAACGTATGTTTCGGTAGAGTTTTGGTCTGAAATACATCCAAAACGAATGTGTCAACCTGTATTATACTAAAAAAGCGTATGTGTCGGTAGGGTTTCGGTCTGACTGACACGCAAACGTATGTTAGCTAGTGTTTAGGTCTAAATTACGCCCAAAACTTATGTTTCGGTAGAGTTACGGTCTGAAATACATCCAAAACGAGTGTGTCGGTCTGAATGACACCCAAACGTATGTTAGCTAGTGTTTAGGTGTAAATTACGCCCAAAACGTATGTTTCGGTAGAGTTTCGGTCTAAAATACATCCAAAACGAATGCGTCGGTCTGAATTACACCCAAAGCGTATGTGTCGGTAGGGTTTTGGTCTGAATGACACCCAAACGTATGTTAGTTAGTGTTTAGGTCAAAATTACGCCCAAAACGTATGTTTTGGTAGAGTTTCGGTCTGAAATACATCCAAAACGAATGTGTCGGTCTGAATTACACCCAAAGCGTATGTGTCGGTAGGGTTTCGGTCTGAATGACACCCAAACGTATGTTAGCTAGTGTTTAGGTCTAAATTACGCCCAAAACGTATGTTTCGGTACAGTTTCGGACTGAAATACATCCAAAACGAATGTGTCGGTCTGAATTACACCCAAAGCATATATGTCGGCAGGGTTTCGGTCTGAATGACACCCAAACGTATGTTAGCTAGTGTTTGGGTCTAAATTACGCCCAAAACTTATGTTTCGGTAGAGTTTCGGTCTGAAATACATCCAAAACGAATGTGTCGGTCTGAATGACACCCAAACGTATGTTAGCTAGTGTTTAGGTCTAAGTTACGCCCAAAACGTATGTTTCGGTAGAGATTCGGTCTGAAATACATCCAAAACGAATGTGTCGGTCTGAATTACACCCAAAGCGTATGTGTCGGTTGGGTTTCGGTTTGAGTGACACCCAAACGTATGTTAGCTAGTGTTTAGTTCTAAATTACGCCCAAAACGTATGTTTCGGTAGAGTTTCGGTCTGAAATACATCCAAAACGAATGTGTCTGGCTGAATTACACCCAAAGCGTATGTGCCGGTAGGGTTTCGGTCTGAATGACACCCAAACGTATGTTAGCTCGTGTTTAGGTGTAAATTACGCCCAAAACGTATGTTTCGGTAGAGTTTCGGTCTGAAATACATCCAAAACGAATGTGTCGGTCTGAATTACACTAAAAAAAGCGTATGTGTGGGTAGGGTTTCGGTCTGAATGACACCCAAACGTATGTTAGCTAGTGTTTAGATCTAAATTACGCCCAAAACGTATGTTTCGGTAGAGTTTCGGTCTGAAGTTCGTCCAAAACGAATGTGTCGGGCCGAATTACACCCAAAGCGTATGTGTCGGTAGGGTTTCGGTCTGAATGACACCCAAACGTATATGAGCTAGTGTTTAGGTCTAAATTACGCCCAAAACGTATGTTTCGGTACAGTTTCGGACTGAAATACATCCAAAACGAATGTGTCGGTGTGAATTACACCCAAAGCATATATGTCGGCAGGGTTTCGGTCTGAATGACACCCAAACGTATGTTAGCTAGTGTTTAGGTCTAAGTTACGCCCAAAACGTATGTTTCGGTAGAGATTCGGTCTGAAATACATCCAAAACGAATGTGTCGGTCTGAATTACACCCAAAGCGTATGTGTCGGTTGGGTTTCGGTTTGAGTGACACCCAAACGTATGTTAGCTAGTGTTTAGGTCTAAATTACGCCCAAAACGTATGTTTCGGTAGAGTTTCGGTCTGAAATACATCCAAAACGAATGTGTCGGGCTGAATTACACCCAAAGCGTATGTGTCGGTAGGGTTTCGGTCTGAATGACACCCAAACGTATGTTAGCTAGTGTTTAGGTCTAAATTACGCCCAAAACGTATGTTTCGGTAGAGTTTCGGTCTGAAATACATATAAAACGAATGTGTCGGTCTGAATTACACTAAAAAAGCGTATGTGTCGGTAGGGTTTCGGTCTGAATGACACCCAAACGTATGTTAGCTAGTGTTTAGGTCTAAATTACGCCCAAAAGGTATCTTTCGGTAGAGTTTTGGTCTGAAATACATCCAAAACAAATGTGTCGGTCTGAATTACACTAAAAAGCGTATGTGTGGGTAGGGTTTCGGTCTGAATGACACCCAAACGTATGTTAGCTTGTGTTTAGGTCTAAATTACGCCCAAAGCGTATGTGTCGGTAGGGTTTCGGTCTGAATGACCCCCAAACGTATATGAGCTAGTGTTTAGGTCTAAATTACGCCCAAAACGGATGTTTCGGTACAGTTTCGGACTGAAATACATCCAAAACGAATGTGTCGGTCTGAATTACACCCAAAGCATATATGTCGGCAGGGTTTCGGTCTGAATGACACCCAAACGTATGTTAGCTAGTGTTTAGGTCTAAATTACGCCCAAAACGTATGTTTCGGTAGAGTTTCGGTCTAAAATACATCCAAAACGAATGTGTCGGTCTGAATGACACCCAAACGTATGTTAGCTAGTGTTTAGGTCTAAGTTACGCCCAAAACGTATGTTTCGGTAGAGATTCGGTCTGAAATACATCCAAAACGAATGTGTCGGTCTGAATTACACCCAAAGCGTATGTGTCGGTTGGGTTTCGGTTTGAGTGACACCCAAACGTATGTTAGCTAGTGTTTAGCTCTAAATTACGCCCAAAACGTATGTTTCGGTAGAGTTTCGGTCTGAAATACATCCAAAACGAATGTGTCGGGCTGAATTACACCCAAAGCGTATGTGTCGGTAGGGTTTCGGTCTGAATGACACCCAAACGTATGTTAGCTAGTGTTTAGGTCTAAATTACGCCCAAAACGTATGTTTCGGTAGAGTTTCGGTCTGAAATACATATAAAACGAATGTGTCGGTCTGAATTACACTAAAAAAGCGTATGTGTCGGTAGGGTTTCGGTCTGAATGACACCCAAATGTATGTTAGCTAGTGTTTAGGTCTAAATTACGCCCAAAACGTATCTTTCGGTAGAGTTTCGGTCTGAAATACATCCAAAACGAATGTGTCGGTCTGAATTACACTAAAAAAGCGTATGTGTGGGTAGGGTTTCGGTCTGAATGACACCCAAACGTATGTTAGCTAGTGTTTAGGTCTAAATTACGCCCAAAACGTATGTTTCGGTAGAGTTTCGGTCTGAAATTCGTCCAAAACGAATGCGTCGGGCCGAATTACACCCAAAGCGTATGTGTCGGTAGGGTTTCAATCTGAATGACACCCAAACGTATGTTAGCTAGTGTTTAGGTCTAAATTATGCCCAAAATTTATGTTTCTGTAGAGTTTCGGTCTGAAATACATCCAAAATGAATGTGTCGGTCTGAATGACACCCAAACGTATGTTAGCTAGTGTTTAGGTCTAAATTACGCACAAAACGTATGTTTCGGTAGAGTTTCGGACTGAAATACATCCAAAACGAATGTGTCGGTCTGAATTACACTGAAAACGCATGTTTCGGTAGAGTTTCGGTCTGAAATACATCCAAAACGAATGTGTCGGTCTGAATTACACCCAAAGCGTATGTGTCGGTAGGGTTTCGGTCTGAATGACACCAAAACCTATATGAGCTAGTGTTTAGGTCTAAATTACGCCCAAAACGTATGTTTCGGCTGAGTTTCGGTCTGAAATACATCCAAAACGAATATATCGGTCGGAATTACACCCAAAGCGTATGGGTCGGTAGGGTTTCGATCGGAATGACGCCCAAACGTATGTTAGTTAGTGTTTAGGTCTAAATTACGCCGAAAACGAATGTTTCGGTAGAGTTTCGGTCTGAAATACATCCAAAACGAATGTGTCGGTCTGAATTACACCCAAAGCGTATATGTCGGTAGGGTTTCAATCTGAATGACACCCAAACGTATGTTAGCTAGTGTTTAGGTCTAACATATGCCCAAAACTTATGTTTCGGTAGAGTTTCGGTCTGAAATACATGCAAAACGAATGTGTCGGTCTGAATGACACCCAAACGTATGTTAGCTAGTGTTTAGGTCTAAATTACGCCCAAAACGTATGTTTCGGTAGAGTTTCGGTCTGAAATACATCCAAAACGAATGTGTCGGTCTGAATTACACCCAAAGCGTATGTGTCGGTAGGGTTTCGGTCTGAATGACACCAAGGCGTATATGAGCTAGTGTTTAGGTCTAAATTACGCCCACAACGTATGTTTCGGTAGAGTTTCGGCCTGAAATACATCCAAAGCGAATGTGTCAATCTGTATTACACTAAAAAAGCATATGTGTCGATAGGGTTTCGGTCTGAATGACGCCCAAACGTATGTTAGTTAGTGTTTAGGTCTAAATTACGCCGAAAACGAATGTTTCGGTAGAGTTTCGGTCTGAAATACATCCAAAACGAATGTGTCGGTCTGAATTACACCCAAAGCGTATGTGTCGGTAGGGTTTTGGTCTGAATGACACCCAAACGTATGTTAGTTAGTGTTTAGGTCAAAATTACGCCCAAAACGTATGTTTTGGTAGAGTTTCGGTCTGAAATACATCCAAAACGAATGTGTCGGTCTGAATTACACCCAAAGCGTATGTGTCGGTAGGGTTTCGGTCTGAATGACACCCAAACGTATGTTAGCTAGTGTTTAGGTCTAAATTACGCCCAAAACGTATGTTTCGGTACAGTTTCGGACTGAAATACATCCAAAACGAATGTGTCGGTCTGAATTACACCCAAAGCATATATGTCGGCAGGGTTTCGGTCTGAATGACACCCAAACGTATGTTAGCTAGTGTTTGGGTCTAAATTACGCCCAAAACTTATGTTTCGGTAGAGTTTCGGTCTGAAATACATCCAAAACGAATGTGTCGGTCTGAATGACACCCAAACGTATGTTAGCTAGTGTTTAGGTCTAAGTTACGCCCAAAACGTATGTTTCGGTAGAGATTCGGTCTGAAATACATCCAAAACGAATGTGTCGGTCTGAATTACACCCAAAGCGTATGTGTCGGTTGGGTTTCGGTTTGAGTGACACCCAAACGTATGTTAGCTAGTGTTTAGTTCTAAATTACGCCCAAAACGTATGTTTCGGTAGAGTTTCGGTCTGAAATACATCCAAAACGAATGTGTCTGGCTGAATTACACCCAAAGCGTATGTGCCGGTAGGGTTTCGGTCTGAATGACACCCAAACGTATGTTAGCTAGTGTTTAGGTCTAAATTACGCCCAAAACGTATGTTTCGGTAGAGTTTCGGTCTGAAATACATCCAAAACGAATGTGTCGGTCTGAATTACACTAAAAAAAGCGTATGTGTGGGTAGGGTTTCGGTCTGAATGACACCCAAACGTATGTTAGCTAGTGTTTAGATCTAAATTACGCCCAAAACGTATGTTTCGGTAGAGTTTCGGTCTGAAGTTCGTCCAAAACGAATGTGTCGGGCCGAATTACACCCAAAGCGTATGTGTCGGTAGGGTTTCGGTCTGAATGACACCCAAACGTATATGAGCTAGTGTTTAGGTCTAAATTACGCCCAAAACGTATGTTTCGGTACAGTTTCGGACTGAAATACATCCAAAACGAATGTGTCGGTGTGAATTACACCCAAAGCATATATGTCGGCAGGGTTTCGGTCTGAATGACACCCAAACGTATGTTAGCTAGTGTTTAGGTCTAAGTTACGCCCAAAACGTATGTTTCGGTAGAGATTCGGTCTGAAATACATCCAAAACGAATGTGTCGGTCTGAATTACACCCAAAGCGTATGTGTCGGTTGGGTTTCGGTTTGAGTGACACCCAAACGTATGTTAGCTAGTGTTTAGGTCTAAATTACGCCCAAAACGTATGTTTCGGTAGAGTTTCGGTCTGAAATACATCCAAAACGAATGTGTCGGGCTGAATTACACCCAAAGCGTATGTGTCGGTAGGGTTTCGGTCTGAATGACACCCAAACGTATGTTAGCTAGTGTTTAGGTCTAAATTACGCCCAAAACGTATGTTTCGGTAGAGTTTCGGTCTGAAATACATATAAAACGAATGTGTCGGTCTGAATTACACTAAAAAAGCGTATGTGTCGGTAGGGTTTCGGTCTGAATGACACCCAAACGTATGTTAGCTAGTGTTTAGGTCTAAATTACGCCCAAAAGGTATCTTTCGGTAGAGCTTTGGTCTGAAATACATCCAAAACAAATGTGTCGGTCTGAATTACACTAAAAAGCGTATGTGTGGGTAGGGTTTCGGTCTGAATGACACCCAAACGTATGTTAGCTTGTGTTTAGGTCTAAATTACGCCCAAAGCGTATGTGTCGGTAGGGTTTCGGTCTGAATGACACCCAAACGTATATGAGCTAGTGTTTAGGTCTAAATTACGCCCAAAACGGATGTTTCGGTACAGTTTCGGACTGAAATACATCCAAAACGAATGTGTCGGTCTGAATTACACCCAAAGCATATATGTCGGCAGGGTTTCGGTCTGAATGACACCCAAACGTATGTTAGCTAGTGTTTAGGTCTAAATTACGCCCAAAACGTATGTTTCGGTAGAGTTTCGGTCTAAAATACATCCAAAACGAATGTGTCGGTCTGAATGACACCCAAACGTATGTTAGCTAGTGTTTAGGTCTAAGTTACGCCCAAAACGTATGTTTCGGTAGAGATTCGGTCTGAAATACATCCAAAACGAATGTGTCGGTCTGAATTACACCCAAAGCGTATGTGTCGGTTGGGTTTCGGTTTGAGTGACACCCAAACGTATGTTAGCTAGTGTTTAGCTCTAAATTACGCCCAAAACGTATGTTTCGGTAGAGTTTCGGTCTGAAATACATCCAAAACGAATGTGTCGGGCTGAATTACACCCAAAGCGTATGTGTCGGTAGGGTTTCGGTCTGAATGACACCCAAACGTATGTTAGCTAGTGTTTAGGTCTAAATTACGCCCAAAACGTATGTTTCGGTAGAGTTTCGGTCTGAAATACATATAAAACGAATGTGTCGGTCTGAATTACACTAAAAAAGCGTATGTGTCGGTAGGGTTTCGGTCTGAATGACACCCAAATGTATGTTAGCTAGTGTTTAGGTCTAAATTACGCCCAAAACGTATCTTTCGGTAGAGTTTCGGTCTGAAATACATCCAAAACGAATGTGTCGGTCTGAATTACACTAAAAAAGCGTATGTGTGGGTAGGGTTTCGGTCTGAATGACACCCAAACGTATGTTAGCTAGTGTTTAGGTCTAAATTACGCCCAAAACGTATGTTTCGGTAGAGTTTCGGTCTGAAATTCGTCCAAAACGAATGCGTCGGGCCGAATTACACCCAAAGCGTATGTGTCGGTAGGGTTTCAATCTGAATGACACCCAAACGTATGTTAGCTAGTGTTTAGGTCTAAATTATGCCCAAAATTTATGTTTCTGTAGAGTTTCGGTCTGAAATACATCCAAAATGAATGTGTCGGTCTGAATGACACCCAAACGTATGTTAGCTAGTGTTTAGGTCTAAATTACGCACAAAACGTATGTTTCGGTAGAGTTTCGGACTGAAATACATCCAAAACGAATGTGTCGGTCTGAATTACACTGAAAACGCATGTTTCGGTAGAGTTTCGGTCTGAAATACATCCAAAACGAATGTGTCGGTCTGAATTACACCCAAAGCGTATGTGTCGGTAGGGTTTCGGTCTGAATGACACCAAAACCTATATGAGCTAGTGTTTAGGTCTAAATTACGCCCAAAACGTATGTTTCGGCTGAGTTTCGGTCTGAAATACATCCAAAACGAATATATCGGTCGGAATTACACCCAAAGCGTATGGGTCGGTAGGGTTTCGATCGGAATGACGCCCAAACGTATGTTAGTTAGTGTTTAGGTCTAAATTACGCCGAAAACGAATGTTTCGGTAGAGTTTCGGTCTGAAATACATCCAAAACGAATGTGTCGGTCTGAATTACACCCAAAGCGTATATGTCGGTAGGGTTTCAATCTGAATGACACCCAAACGTATGTTAGCTAGTGTTTAGGTCTAACATATGCCCAAAACTTATGTTTCGGTAGAGTTTCGGTCTGAAATACATGCAAAACGAATGTGTCGGTCTGAATGACACCCAAACGTATGTTAGCTAGTGTTTAGGTCTAAATTACGCCCAAAACGTATGTTTCGGTAGAGTTTCGGTCTGAAATACATCCAAAACGAATGTGTCGGTCTGAATTACACCCAAAGCGTATGTGTCGGTAGGGTTTCGGTCTGAATGACACCAAGGCGTATATGAGCTAGTGTTTAGGTCTAAATTACGCCCACAACGTATGTTTCGGTAGAGTTTCGGCCTGAAATACATCCAAAGCGAATGTGTCAATCTGTATTACACTAAAAAAGCATATGTGTCGATAGGGTTTCGGTCTGAATGACGCCCAAACGTATGTTAGTTAGTGTTTAGGTCTAAATTACGCCGAAAACGAATGTTTCGGTAGAGTTTCGGTCTGAAATACATCCAAAACGAATGTGTCGGTCTGAATTACACCCAAAGCGTATATGTCGGTAGGGTTTCAATCTGAATGACACCCAAACGTATGTTAGCTAGTGTTTAGGTCTAACATATGCCCAAAACTTATGTTTCGGTAGAGTTTCGGTCTGAAATACATGCAAAACGAATGTGTCGGTCTGAATGACACCCAAACGTATGTTAGCTAGTGTTTAGGTCTAAATTACGCCCAAAACGTATGTTTCGGTAGAGTTTCGGTCTGAAATACATCCAAAACGAATGTGTCGGTCTGAATTACACCCAAAGCGTATGTGTCGGTAGGGTTTCGGTCTGAATGACACTAAGGCGTATATGAGCTAGTGTTTAGGTCTAAATTACGCCCACAACGTATGTTTCGGTAGAGTTTCGGCCTGAAATACATCCAAAGCGAATGTGTCAATCTGTATTACACTAAAAAAGCATATGTGTCGATAGGGTTTCGGTCTGAACGACACCCAAACGTATGTTAGCTAGTGTTTAGATCTAAATTACGCCCCAAACGTATGTTTCGGTAGAGTTTCGGACTGAAATACATCCAAAACGAATGTGTCGGTCTGAATTACACCCAAAGCGTATGTGTCGGTAGGATTTCGGTCTGAACGACTCCCAAACGTATGTTAGCTAGTGTTTAGGTCTAAATTACGCCAAAAACGTATGTTTCGGTAGAGTTTCGGACTGAAATACATCCAAAACGAATGTGTCGGTCTGAATTACACCCAAAGCGTATATGTCGGCAGTGTTTCGGTCTGAATGACACCCAAACGTATGTTAGCTAGTGTTTAGGTCTAAATTACGCCCAAAATTTATGTTTCGGTAGAGTTTTGGTCTGAAATACATCCAAAACGAATGTGTCGGTCTGAATGACACCTAAACGTATGTTAGCTAGTGTTTAGGTCTAAATTACGCCGAAAACGTATGTTTCGGTAGAGTTTCGGTCTGAAATACATCCAAAACGAATGTGTCGGGCTGAATTACACCCAAAGCGTATGTGTCGGTAGGGTTTCGGTCTGAATGACACCCAAACGTATGTTAGCTAGTGTTTAGGTCTAAATTACGCCCAAAACGTATGTTTCGGTAGAGTTTCGGTCTGAAATACATCCAAAACGAATGTGTCGGGCTGAATCACACCCAAAGCGTATGTATCGGTAGGGTTTCGGTCTGAATGACACCCAAACGTATGTTAGCTAGCGTTTAGGTCTAAATTACGCCCAAAACGTATGTTTCGGTAGAGTTTCGGTCTGAAATACATCCAAAACGAATGTGTCGGTCTGAATTACACTAAAAAAGCGTATGTGTCGGTAGGGTTTCGGTCTGAATGACACCCAAACGTATGTTAGCTAGTGTTTAGGTCTAAATTACGCCCAAAACGTATGTTTCGGTAGAATTTTCGGTGTGAAATACATCCAAAACGAATGTGTCGGGCTGAATTACACCCAAAGCGTATGTGTCGGTAGAGTTTCGGTCTGAATGACACCCAAACGTATGTTAGCTAGTGTTTAGGTCTAAATTACGCCCAAAACGTATGTTTCGGTAGAGTTTCGGTCTGAAATACATCCAAAACGAATGTGTCGTTCTGAATTACACTAAAAAAGCGTATGTGTCGGTAGGGTTTCGGTCTGAATGACACCCAAACGTATGTTAGCTAGTGTTTAGGTCTAAATTACGCCCAAAACGTATGTTTCGGTAGAGTTTCGGTCTGAAATACATCCAAAACGAATGTGTCGGTCTGAATTACACCCAAAGCGTATTTGTCGGTAGGGTTTCGGTCTGAATGACACCCAAACGTATGTTAGCTAGTGTTTAGGTCTAAATTACGCCCAAAACGTATGTTTCGGTAGAGTTTCGGTCTGAATTACACCCAAAGCGTATGTGTCGGTAGGGTTTCGGTCTGAATGACACCCAAACGTATGTTAGCTAGTGTTTAGGTTTAAATTACGGCGAAAGCGCATGTTTCGGCAGAGTTTCGGTCTGAAATACATCCAAAACGAATGTTAGCAAGTGTTTCGGTCTGCATTACACCCAAATCGTATGGGTCGGTAGGGTTTCGATCTGAATGACACCTAAACGTATGTTAGCTAGTGTTTAGGTCTAAATTACGCCCAAAACGTATGTTTCGGTAGAGTTTTGGTCTGAAATACATCCAAAACGAATGTGTCAACCTGTATTATACTAAAAAAGCGTATGTGTCGGTAGGGTTTCGGTCTGACTGACACGCAAACGTATGTTAGCTAGTGTTTAGGTCTAAATTACGCCCAAAACTTATGTTTCGGTAGAGTTACGGTCTGAAATACATCCAAAACGAGTGTGTCGGTCTGAATGACACCCAAACGTATGTTAGCTAGTGTTTAGGTCTAAATTACGCCCAAAACGTATGTTTCGGTAGAGTTTCGGTCTAAAATACATCCAAAACGAATGTGTCGGTCTGAATTACACCCAAAGCGTATGTGTCGGTAGGGTTTTGGTCTGAATGACACCCAAACGTATGTTAGTTAGTGTTTAGGTCAAAATTACGCCCAAAACGTATGTTTTGGTAGAGTTTCGGTCTGAAATACATCCAAAACGAATGTGTCGGTCTGAATTACACCCAAAGCGTATGTGTCGGTAGGGTTTCGGTCTGAATGACACCCAAACGTATGTTAGCTAGTGTTTAGGTCTAAATTACGCCCAAAACGTATGTTTCGGTACAGTTTCGGACTGAAATACATCCAAAACGAATGTGTCGGTCTGAATTACACCCAAAGCATATATGTCGGCAGGGTTTCGGTCTGAATGACACCCAAACGTATGTTAGCTAGTGTTTGGGTCTAAATTACGCCCAAAACTTATGTTTCGGTAGAGTTTCGGTCTGAAATACATCCAAAACGAATGTGTCGGTCTGAATGACACCCAAACGTATGTTAGCTAGTGTTTAGGTCTAAGTTACGCCCAAAACGTATGTTTCGGTAGAGATTCGGTCTGAAATACATCCAAAACGAATGTGTCGGTCTGAATTACACCCAAAGCGTATGTGTCGGTTGGGTTTCGGTTTGAGTGACACCCAAACGTATGTTAGCTAGTGTTTAGTTCTAAATTACGCCCAAAACGTATGTTTCGGTAGAGTTTCGGTCTGAAATACATCCAAAACGAATGTGTCTGGCTGAATTACACCCAAAGCGTATGTGCCGGTAGGGTTTCGGTCTGAATGACACCCAAACGTATGTTAGCTCGTGTTTAGGTCTAAATTACGCCCAAAACGTATGTTTCGGTAGAGTTTCGGTCTGAAATACATCCAAAACGAATGTGTCGGTCTGAATTACACTAAAAAAAGCGTATGTGTGGGTAGGGTTTCGGTCTGAATGACACCCAAACGTATGTTAGCTAGTGTTTAGATCTAAATTACGCCCAAAACGTATGTTTCGGTAGAGTTTCGGTCTGAAGTTCGTCCAAAACGAATGTGTCGGGCCGAATTACACCCAAAGCGTATGTGTCGGTAGGGTTTCGGTCTGAATGACACCCAAACGTATATGAGCTAGTGTTTAGGTCTAAATTACGCCCAAAACGTATGTTTCGGTACAGTTTCGGACTGAAATACATCCAAAACGAATGTGTCGGTGTGAATTACACCCAAAGCATATATGTCGGCAGGGTTTCGGTCTGAATGACACCCAAACGTATGTTAGCTAGTGTTTAGGTCTAAGTTACGCCCAAAACGTATGTTTCGGTAGAGATTCGGTCTGAAATACATCCAAAACGAATGTGTCGGTCTGAATTACACCCAAAGCGTATGTGTCGGTTGGGTTTCGGTTTGAGTGACACCCAAACGTATGTTAGCTAGTGTTTAGGTCTAAATTACGCCCAAAACGTATGTTTCGGTAGAGTTTCGGTCTGAAATACATCCAAAACGAATGTGTCGGGCTGAATTACACCCAAAGCGTATGTGTCGGTAGGGTTTCGGTCTGAATGACACCCAAACGTATGTTAGCTAGTGTTTAGGTCTAAATTACGCCCAAAACGTATGTTTCGGTAGAGTTTCGGTCTGAAATACATATAAAACGAATGTGTCGGTCTGAATTACACTAAAAAAGCGTATGTGTCGGTAGGGTTTCGGTCTGAATGACACCCAAACGTATGTTAGCTAGTGTTTAGGTCTAAATTACGCCCAAAAGGTATCTTTCGGTAGAGTTTTGGTCTGAAATACATCCAAAACAAATGTGTCGGTCTGAATTACACTAAAAAGCGTATGTGTGGGTAGGGTTTCGGTCTGAATGACACCCAAACGTATGTTAGCTTGTGTTTAGGTCTAAATTACGCCCAAAGCGTATGTGTCGGTAGGGTTTCGGTCTGAATGACACCCAAACGTATATGAGCTAGTGTTTAGGTCTAAATTACGCCCAAAACGGATGTTTCGGTACAGTTTCGGACTGAAATACATCCAAAACGAATGTGTCGGTCTGAATTACACCCAAAGCATATATGTCGGCAGGGTTTCGGTCTGAATGACACCCAAACGTATGTTAGCTAGTGTTTAGGTCTAAATTACGCCCAAAACGTATGTTTCGGTAGAGTTTCGGTCTAAAATACATCCAAAACGAATGTGTCGGTCTGAATGACACCCAAACGTATGTTAGCTAGTGTTTAGGTCTAAGTTACGCCCAAAACGTATGTTTCGGTAGAGATTCGGTCTGAAATACATCCAAAACGAATGTGTCGGTCTGAATTACACCCAAAGCGTATGTGTCGGTTGGGTTTCGGTTTGAGTGACACCCAAACGTATGTTAGCTAGTGTTTAGCTCTAAATTACGCCCAAAACGTATGTTTCGGTAGAGTTTCGGTCTGAAATACATCCAAAACGAATGTGTCGGGCTGAATTACACCCAAAGCGTATGTGTCGGTAGGGTTTCGGTCTGAATGACACCCAAACGTATGTTAGCTAGTGTTTAGGTCTAAATTACGCCCAAAACGTATGTTTCGGTAGAGTTTCGGTCTGAAATACATATAAAACGAATGTGTCGGTCTGAATTACACTAAAAAAGCGTATGTGTCGGTAGGGTTTCGGTCTGAATGACACCCAAATGTATGTTAGCTAGTGTTTAGGTCTAAATTACGCCCAAAACGTATCTTTCGGTAGAGTTTC
>CAXHSH010000689.1:0-14856 GCA_964019135.1 Arenicola marina
AAAATATGTGTACGTGGCAGCGAGGAGAGGTAGAGCGCGGGGAGGTGGAAGAAAGGGTGAGGGGGCAGAGAGAGAGGGACGGGGATGCGAGGTGGGGGTGGGGGGGGGGGAGTGGAAGAGAGAGATAGAGAGGGGCGGAGAGGCGGGGGTGAGAAAGTGGAAGAGAAAGATATATATTGAAAGACACAGAGAGAGAGAAAGACGGATAGAGAGAACAAAATTATTGGAAAAAAGAAACCAGCATTGAAAAGAGCCACATGCCTTCTGGAGATACAGTTTAAAATTACAATAATACCCCCCTTCCTTACCGACCCCCCGTACCTCACTGACCGTCCCTACTTTGAGTGTAATTATCCCCACCCCCTATGTCGTACCCGCAATGGACTTGCCAATATATATATATAGGTGCTGACTCCTATAGTACGGACTGTATCCGCCGCGGGCTCATATAGTACCAACGGTCTCCGCCGCGGTCTTCTATAGTACGAACGGTATCCGCCGCGGTCTCCTAAAGTACGAACGGTCTCCGCCGCGGTCTCCTATAGTACGAAAGATCTCCGCCGCGGTCTCCTATAGTACGGACTGTATCCGCCGCGGTCTCCTATAGTACGGACTGTTTCCGCCGCGGTCTCCTATAGTACGGACTGTATCCGCCACGGTCTCCTATAGTACGGACTGTATCTGCCGCGGTCTCCTATAGTACGGACCGTATCCGCGGCGGTCTCCTATAGTACGAACGGTCTCCGCCGCGGTCTCCTATAGTGCGGACTGTCTCCGCCGCGGTCTCCTATAGTACGGACCGTATCCGCCGCGGTCTCCTATAGTACGGACCGTATCCGCCGCGGTCTCCTATAGTACGGACTGTATCCGCCGCGGTCTACGCTGCCCGGAGTCGCCCACGGCATGCAACGTGATCGCGACACACTACAGGCTCCGTGCACGCAACCATCACTCCCCCCATGTCCATACCTATATCTGTCCGCCTGAAGCATAAGGCACCCGTCCACTTACACATGCATCTACCCCCCCCCCCCCCCTCTCAGGCTCAAGGCTCAGCCTTGGGGCAATGCACAGGTACTGCACTTAATTATATAGCACACCGAGCGAGAAAATCCCTTGAGGATGCGACTAAAGGGAACGTGCGGAGTTATTACGCCGGCGGCCGTATTCATAATCCCCTCGGAAGTTACGCACGGAAAGTGCATTTTCAACTCGTTGTGGTGGTGTTTATGATTAAGAGATCTTCTTCAATATGATTTTAGCACTTTCCTTATTCAGAAAATCCACTTTTTGGGTAACTACTTAATATGTATTTTGAACCCGATGATCGCTCGACAACATCTACCCCCCACCCCCGCGGGGGGGGGGGGGTCAGCACGGGGTACATGTAAAGATACTGCACATATATAGCACACTGAGCGAGAAAATACCTTGAGGATCCGACTAGGGAATGTGCGGAGTGAATACGCCTGGTGAATACAATATTAATTAATTAATAAATGGACGTACATCATAGCGAATACATAAATGATTGACAAGTTGAGTTTCTCCAAGTGGAGGAGGCACATCGAGAATATATACGGTAAATACATGAAGAATATTTACAGCATAACGTAAAGAATACACCTGCATAATCTATAGAGAATACACCTGCAGAATAGACAGCATAATCTATAGAGAATACACCTGCAGAATAGACAGCATAATCTATAGAGAATACACCTGCAGAATAGACAGCATAATCTATAGAGAATACACCTGCAGAATAGACAGCATAATCTATAGAGAATACACCTGCAGAATAGACAGCATAATCTATAGAGAATACACCTGCAGAATAGACAGCATAATCTATAGAGAATACACCTGCAGAATAGACAGCATAATCTATAGAGAATACTCCTGGATATTACAGAGCATACACCCTGAGAACGCGCGAAGATGATACATATAGATCTAGATAATACGTCAAGATAATACATGTACGGAATATACCTGAAGGCTATGAATACGGATGTAACTAGATGATATAAATAGTGGATGTAACTAGATGATATAAATAGTGGATGTAACTAGATGATATAAATAGTGGATGTAACTAGATGATATAAATAGTGGATGTAACTAGATGATATAAATAGTGGATGTAACTAGATGATATAAATAGTGGATGTACCTAGATGATATAAATAGTGGATGTACCTAGATGATATAAATAGTGGATGTACCTAGATGATATAAATAGTGGATGTACCTAGATGATATAATAGTGGATGTACCTAGATGATATAATAGTGGATGTACCTAGATGATATAATAGTGGATGTACCTAGATGATATAAATAGTGGATGTACCTAGATGATATAAATAGTGGATGTACCTAGATGATATAATAGGGGATGTACCTAGATGATATAATAGGGGATGTACCTAGATGATATAATAGGGGATGTACCTAGATGATATAATAGGGGATGTACCTAGATGATATAATAGGGGATGTACCTAGATGATGTAATAGGGGATGTACCTAGATGATATAATAGGGGATGTACCTAGATGATATAATAGGGGATGTACCTAGATGATATAAAAGGGGATGTACCTAGATGATATAATTAAGGGATGTACCTAGATGATATAAATAGGGGATGTACCTAGATGATATCAATAGGAGATGTACCTTGAGGATATCAATAGGGGATATACCTAGATGGTAGAAATAGGGGATGTACCTAGATGATATAAATAGTGAATATGCCTATATTGTATCAATAGGGGATATACCTAAATGATATAAATAGGTGATATATATATATATAATGCACATACAAAATACACATAGAGAATACACATGTTGAATGAATCTCGAAGATACGCACGGAGAATAAACATGGAAAATACACAGAATACATACTGAATACAAAACAAAAGGCGTATAAAACATACACAATTATATACAAAAAGTGAATATGAACATTTACGCCTGAAGATACCCAAATAAAACAATTAATGAATAAACATTTGCGTAACCTATATACACTTTTATTGGCCCGTATATATGTCTTCGCACATAGCGCCCGAAGCTTATACACGCGATCACCCACCTGATATCGATAAAGCATTAATTGTACAGCCCATGTCTGCATGGGTGTGATATAATTTTAATGTCCCCACTGAAAAAAACCCGCAAAAAACATTAAACGTCACTAACACCCGGGACTGGTATATTCATGTGCAGCTGACATGGCGGCTAAATCGCGACCTTCACCTTGGCACAGCCACGTTTAGCGTGTAACGTTATGTCAATAGTATGGTGATAATGGATGTGTGAATGTTTATTCGATCGGTTAATAGTGCGTCACTGCTGTAACATGGTTGGTGATTAGCATTTGCGACTTACCACTTTAACGCGATCACTTGCCACCGGAATCCATTTTGACCCCTTAAAAAATTACAGCGTTTGTTTTAATAGGGGTTTATTAAGTGTTGGGTTGGTTGGTTGTTTGTATATTCAGGACACTTTAACTACTTTTGGTCATACCGCGTCAATGGGGGCAGGATGGGAGAGTGGATCCATGTCCCCCGGAGGTAATTAACCCTCTACTCATTGCGAAGAAGTGTCACGATTGCGCAGTCAAGAAAGATCGCAAGAAGACGAACAGCTTGTATCTCTTCATTTATTCGTCTCCTCTGATACACAATCTCCCGGATTAACGTTCATGGGACGAGACACTTCTACGACGTCCCACGACGGGCTAAAATATAAAAGTATATACATAATGACCTTCAGATACAATATATACATCAATACATCCAATATTAAGAACACATCTATGAATCTACTTATAACGATAACGAATCAACACTTACGTGAATAAACACCCAAAACGGCACACAGCCCAGTAGCACACAGCGTAACGGCACACAGCCCAGTAGCACACAGCGTAATGGCACACAGCCCAGTAGAACAAAGCGTAACGGCACACAGCCCAGTGGCACACAGCCCAGTGGCACACAGCCCAGTGGCACACAGCCCAGTGGCACACAGCATCGACTTGTGGAACTGTCACCTAGCCACCGGTATTTATACCTTACCACATCTCTTAACATCACGTACTCCCTGCACTTCGACACGTACGCCAAACACCACTCCTTCGGCTCAAATCATTTTCACTCTGAAATTTAACAACTTAAACCACTCCTTCCTTACTACTTCTTCCTATTATCTCACACACGCGCTACCTCTCACATAACTAAACTCTTACCCAAAATATTCAATTGCCGATACCAATTAACTCTGAAACCAATAATAACTCGGAAACATACAACACGTTACAAGAAGGACGTGGGATCTTTATCCTGCGATCACAAAGACATGGCCACAGCGGGGCGCGAACCAAAGATCCGAAGTCGTTCCCACCGAAGAGTACTGATGAGACGTGGAACATAGCATATTGCATATTGCTGGGTGGATCACTAGGTTATGTGCCATATGCATAACCTCTACAGGAAGATGACACCCAAAGACGACACCCAACCCAATAATTGGGTTTTGGTGTATAACCCAAACCCTTGTTGGTGAACTGTCGTTAGAATGCGGGTCTCTTAGGAACAGAAAATGTCCTCGTTGGTATATGTTATCATTCTGTTCAAATTATGTAAATGTCTTATTATATTTACGTTTGATGTCTGAAATAACGAATGGAACAAAACGGCGCCTACTTACGAGTGAAAACAAACGTGCAATATTATCACAGCACAAATATATGGATATTATTATTAAAACTCGTTTTCAATTTTTTTGGGGGGTTATTTGCAGCGGATGGACTTGCCGACCGGCGTTGTTATGAAGCCATATGGTCTCTATGTTATAGATCACAAGACCATATACGAACTTGGGCCTTTCTCGCAGTGGCAACGACAGACCGCAGACCGCCGAAGGGGAATAACTATTAAATCCCAAGTATATCCATGAAAAGAACGACTTTGTTATTGACCTACAGATAGAGATGTGACCCCTAAGGCAGATATATGATAGGTGAAAAAAAAAAAAGTTGTTGCCATTGGTAGTAGTAGATAAACCGGAAGTCAGCCAAGGGGGCCCTGGTGATGGAAGAGCTACGGGACAGTCTGTTGTACGCTATGTGCTGGTTTGTTGGACGTTCATAGCGCTTCTCATCTCGTCCTCCGTACATAGGCCTCGAATAGTATTCTCCAACCGCCATTTGGCGGAGGAAATATCATCAGATTACCGTCTATAAATTGCGTAAATGCCCCCACGCTGTTCACGAGGGGGCGCCCTCACCTTGGAGAATGAAACGTTGGAATTTTCCTTTCCGTTGCGCTGGGAGTTACGGAGGGGAGAAAGGTTGCCTAGAGCGATGAGAGGGGTTGCGTGAACTACGCCACACCAGGGGGCGCTATAGCGGTGGTTGCTGTGCAAGTTGTTACGGAAGTAGCTTGTAAATATGATGCCTGTTGCTGAGGCGGGGCGCGGGGAAGGGGGGAGAGAGAGGGGGCGGTGTATGACGGGTGCTGGTGCGCTGCGGTCTATATTGGCGATATGAAGCGAAGGAAAAATATGGACCAAGAAACATCCCGGGAAAATGAAATGGGGTGGGATAAAACTTGCCAGGGTTCGAACCCACGACCGGTTGGTCTGAAGCTTAGTCTGCTAAGGCAGGCGCCCTCATATTTGTGAACGCATGCCTTAACATAAAGATATGGTCCAGAAAACGCCTGGGATAGTACCTCTTGCGAAATATTAAATGAAAAGTAAAGGCCACCGCAAAGGAATGGAAGATCCTGTCCTCAAATGAAGAGAAGAACCAATATAGCAAAAATAAATATGTTGAAACCCCAGCAAATATAGGTCGATTTGTATGACGCAAATTCTGTTGCAGCATTCGCAGCATATTGACGTCGACGTCAGGGCCACAAAAGGTCACTCACATGGCAGATATACGTTAGTCCTCAGATGGCAGATTTATCTTAGTCCTCATATGGCAGAAACATGTATACGTTACTCAGAAACGGGTCGAACGCGGATAAAACAAAGTCTTTTTCGGGTGAGGGGGGGGGGGGTGCGAAACGACACCCTTACCTTCCACCTCCCACCGTTCCCCCATTTTCGCCCTTCCTCGATCCACACGTCTAGGGTCAAACTCACAGTCGCGGCGCCCAGGGGGTGAGGGGGCGGTGATTCCGATGGAGGTGGGGCGGGGGGGGGTGCAGTTAGGGTGGTATGCGTTCCGTTGAAAAATATTTTACCCTTTCTCAAGAAGGAACCGGAAGTGACGTTTGTACGGCGCTCCATGGATCTATCCTCACATCGGTGTGAATCACAGAGATGTATGCCAGTCGGCACGGATCCGGCGGCTTGCCTCCGAGGGCTTTTGTATCCGTGCGCCGCGAAAAGTTGGGCCCCGGTCTTGTCACGCATTCGGGGACGGAATCGGCGTGATGTGTTGACGTCATATCGACTCCGACTGAGGAAACCGTATTACAAGACGTCGGTCGACCAGTTCTCGACAGGACCGCAGAGAATAATGATAGTTATCGAACGGCGTTTGATCCTTGCTTGGCAACACGGAATACCGTTCGGTTAACCTTGTTGCGACCTTGCACAGAATCGAGAATTAATTGATCGAGTTAAACACATTTTACCTACGAATGACCATGAGGGGAGTGACCGTGACCTTTGCTCTGCGTGTATGGAGATTAACGGGTTGGTCGGTATATTGGGGTGAGACGGTGGTTGGAAAGGGGGCGAAGGGGGGGGGGGGGCCGTACTAATGGTCAATTAATAAGACCTTAATAGACAGGTTGAATAACGCATTACCCAATCCGTCGGAATCGTGTTTGCTTGAAGAGGGATGATGTGAAGTCACGTGATAATCAGCCGTTACAGCCATCGTCAGCTTGTGATCCGTCGGCCGCCCACCCCCCCCCCCCCCCAACCTCCTCTCTCGATCACCCTCCCCACTCCCCCAATCATCCCTTCCCCCCTCATCCCCTACCATCTAATTCTCGCTCTTGCTTCTGGGACAAAACATCCCTCAAATCCATCCTTTAGCACCCAGGCAATTCGCCCCCCCCCCCCGCGCCACCCATTCCCCCAATCCTCTGTTACAACATAGCGTGGCACTGCCAATCATCTACCCCCCCCCCCACCGTTCCCCCTATCCCCCTTCCACACCCCTCCTCGCCCATCTACCCCCCCCCCCCTCTTCTTTACCTTCCTAATGAATTACATCTCGCCTACAACGTTACGACCTCTTGTGACTCTTGTGAGAGGGGACGCAGAGGGGGGGGGGGGCGGTGGGAGGAGGGAGGAAAATGGAAGAGGGGAGGGGGGGGGAGTTGCAAAGCGGTTCCCCCTAGACGATATTCGCCATAAAGCCACGGACATCTAGCCATAATGAATAGAAGACTTCGCAAATCATAGTTCAGATTATTCCACTGTGAGGCGCCACTGCATGTGCAATGCATTCTGGGTATTATTTTGGTCTTTGCGAGATGTCAAGATGGCGTCATCGCATGACAACGTATTTTGTAGACACTTAAACATGCAATATTGTCATCTATGTAACGGAAAAGTTACGCAATCTGAATGTAAGTTAGACATGCCCATTAATTGTATACATGCCTTGCCAATACCCTGGAAATATGGTAGTTATCTCTATAAAAAAATCAAGAAAACGCCAAAATATTTCTCAGAACTCTTTGCGCCAGTCACGTTGGCGTATAATTGCGAAGTCCTGTGTAGCTCCGCTCTCGACCCAAGCTGACGTCACGTAACTCATTGTGACGTATCAGCGGGTATCTCGTGGCAACGGATAAACCAAACCAGAGATTACTGTAAGGCCGTGGTTAATTTACATTAAACCGGCGGGAAACCGAAACAGTTTCTAACGCTTTGTTTCAGCGGTTTGCCCACCTAAAGGCGAATGTAATGTTACATATTATGTTAAGTAAACCGGTTAAATACAGCGCGGGTTATTTAGATGACTGAAAAGATAATATAAGATCAAATACGATAAGAAACTTTACATTTATTACATTTGTGATTATAACTACGGTGTTTATGTTGATCGAACGAAACAGTTCAATGGAACGGAAAAACTTAAACCAGTTTTCTGGGTAGTTTCACGGTTTCGGGAAAAGCACTTTCGTTTCATTAGTTCATTGGCTCACTTTTGTTTAAAAAAGAAGCATACGGCACCAAAAAATCATTTCATTTCATTTCTCCGAACGCCCGATTGTCAGCGATATGCCGTCCCCAACCCACGACGGTTGTCAATCACGATGTCTCTCTCGAGGGGCGGATCAACATGTCAATCAACGGACGCATTAAATACATTTTTTGTGGCAGCCAATGATGATGGAAGCAGAGTCTTGTTGATGGCAACAGAATGGCCTAAAGATTGTAACGGCGTTTTATCTGCAGACAAACTGAATGGAATATGTATCGATTGCACTTTCAATGCGCGTTCAATGGTTGTTTGTGGCATCTGTAACTTTCGCTGAATGGCTTCTGGTATTTAGAACTTCTCTATTGCAATATCTAGAAATCCTAGTTCCCTTGTATTTCGATATTTAGAACTTCTTGTTCAGAGGCCTTTCTGTATTTAGAACTGCTCATTCAATGGCTTTTCGGCATTTAGAACTCGTTCTAGGGTGTTTCGGTATTTAGAATTGGTTCTATGTCGTTTCGGTATTTAGAACTGGTTCTACGGGGTTTTGGTATTTAGAACTGATTCTATGTCGTTTCGGTATTTGGAACTGGTTCTGTGTCGTTTCGGTATTTGGAACTGGTTATATGGCTTTTCGGTATTCAGAACTGGTTCTGTCACAACCAGTGGGTTGTCAGCGATGGAATGCCTCTAATGACAGTGCCGTAGTGCCCCATTGCACTCGTGTTCCGCCCACTCATCTCGTGGGAGACGACGACGTAAGGGGGCCTATTTACGGCGTAAATATGTATTGACGTAAAACAGCCCCGTGGGCCCCGCCCCGCACGGTGGTTGGACTAACCGAGTTATTCTTTTGTTCGAAGTAGCAAGCCTCAGTACAGCTCGTATGATTGAGCGAGAGGAGGGGGATCAGGGCGGCCTGGGCGGGGGGGGGGGGGGGGCGGAAGGGGGAGGGAGGAGGAAGGACGCGGAAACGCTGATATGATCCCAAATAACGACGACAAGTAAAGTCTTATTAATCATATATTCAGTAGAACAATCTATCACTCATACTGCATGGCCATAATGATGATCCCCTTTTATTAAAGCCTAGATCGTGTGGTTGAAGAAGAGGGGTCGAGGGGGGAGGGGGGGGGGGGGCAGTTATAGGGACCCCCCGCTCCTGCGCCATCTTGGATTTAGATCTGGATTTCTCCGTTTGTACAGACCGCCTCCGGTTTTATGGACCGCATCCTTTTTTCTTTTATACCCATAGTAAACGCCGCCCCTCTGCCCCCCAAATTCCTGGATCCGCTCTAGAGATCTACTGTACAGCCAGACAGGTCGCGTCTCAAATGGGAAGAGAGAGTTGGCAATGGCGGTGTACGTTTATCTGGATACAGGGCCTGGGGGGGGGGGGAGGGCGGGGGTGTGCGGTGCTCATCCAGGTGTGCGTTCATCTGGATCACGCCTGGGGGGAGGCGGAGGGACGGTGGCCATCCAGGTGTGCGTTCATCTGGATACAGGGCGGGGGGCGGGGCTAGGGGTGGTGGCCATCCTGGTGTACGATCATCTGGATCAGAGGGGGGGGGGGGGCGCTGTCCCATCTAGATGGACGCGAAGAGTGACGGCCAATGTGCCTTGCCATTCCGCTTAATTCACTCCGACAGCTCCATTATTTGTAACCGCGCAGGAAATCTCGACCACGTGTCTGTGTTGATTGCTTTTATTGCATGTAGTGACGCCACCTAGCGGAGGGAAGCCACTAATGAGCGGCACTTCTAGTTGAGTACACGTGCACTGGCTGATTACTTATCCGGAATCCTCCATATTCGTGTACCGGCCTCACAATGCAAGTGAATACATAACCGGCCGTTGGTTGGTGGTATATTCAGGACGCTTTAAACCCTTTTGGTCATATCGCGTCAGTGGGAGAAGGAAGGGACCGTGGAGCCATGTCCTCGGGGTGACCCCCTACTCTTTGCGGAGAAGGACATGGGATCTTGATCCTGCGACCACACAGACATGGCCACAGCGGGGCGCGAACCACCGATCCGCGTGCCGTTAGGCTCTCTTAGTCGCTCGTATATCATGCGGCGCATGGTATTTGCAAGTATCCTTTCGCAGCTACCGACGAACACATGGACTACGTGCGTTCTACAGCGCTCTACGCGCCATTTTATTTAGATATGCCAGCAGTGGTAATACATATACGGTGTGGGCAATGGTCACGACGTCACTAAGTGGAGAATCCAGGAGAATCCAGGAGAAAGCTGCGTGTGACTTATAAATAACACCCGTTCCCTAGTTTAGGGGGGGGGGGACGGGACCTTTTCCGACCTCCGCCATTGGCATCCAGGAATTCTTGGAGATTCGCGATCAGCTGTGGTCATTTTGGGGGGATCGTCATCCGTACAATTCCTGGTTCAACGCGAAGACCCTTATTTGCCTATTTACGGCGATCCGTTATTATAGCAGTCTGTGAATTCCTCAATATTTGCGATATCACCATTAAGGTGGGTTTTTTTCGCGCCCAGCTTAAAATGTCCTAATCTTGGAGATTCCATGTTGCTCTCCCTAGTTCTTAGGCATTCGCGATTCAGAGGGGATACCCCCCCCCCCCCTTTAGTTCTATCCCGCATGGTGCGTGGCGTCTGACTTGCGTTTCCCGTATGATTCATCCCATGTTTAAGGGGTGAAATACACAGACGAAACGATGAATAGATTCAATATATGAAACGTGTGTAAGACCGTATTCTATTATTTTGAAAGGCATGTGCAGGGTTTCCGAAGGCCCACATATCCACATACCCACGTATCTCTATCTGTTAATGTTGGGCGATAATATAAGATATGAGCGATAAGTTGGGAGCAATAAGTGAGCTCCCGTTTGCCAGAATGAAACTACTCTTCCAACTTGAAAGACACGATCGATTCATGACTCATATTCTCTATTCTTGGATGACCTTTTCTCTTCCTGGAAGGGTTGAAGCGATTATGCCCTAAATGTCGCAGCATATTAAATCTGAAATAGGCTGCCGCTTAATGTGTATATGCTATTCCATGTTGAGCCCCTTGCGTGGGATTCAGCCGTTTTTCGCTGTATCCACGCATCTAGGCAGCCCACTGTTTTAATTATACACCTATCTCACAAAGTATGGAGTAATACATCTTCCCGACATATAATTTTGCCCTCTCAATATTGCAACGACTTCCCCCGTGATCTGAATGAGATACCGTGGATGATACGAACGTTTTGTCGTTTGTCACCCTCACCACCCCAACTGTCAGCACCCCCACCCCTCACCATCCCATCGTCAGCACCCTCCACCCCTCACCGCCCCGCATCCATCGCTACCCGGCCGTCATCGTCACTACCCCCCCCACCCCTCACCAACCCAACCCCACTTTGCGACAGACATCCACGCACCTAAAGCCCCTCAAGCTAATTCCAATACACGGTCCTCCCCTCGCTATCACCCCCACCCCCCAACCCGCCTCCCACCCTCCCCTATCAAACACACCCCACTAGCACTGTTTCTCTATCTCACCCCAACACCTCTGTGACGCACCGCCTCCCCTTGCCATCCTCACCCCCACCCCTGAACGCCCCCCACCCCCTAACTGTCTTTCCCCCTACACCCAGCGAAACTTCTGTCTGACACTAGTCCACCGCCTGCCCGACCCCCTCAACGCCCAAGTCCGGTATCTCCCCCCCCCCCTGCTGTCTGAGCGCTGGGTGTGTCCCGAGATGTATGGGCGAGATTCACGCACAGTGGTCATGTAATCTGCGGCGCTACCATTAGGGTTTCGTCGCTTGGAGCGAGAACAACAAAAGCGTCTCCAATTTGTCGACCAATATGTCAATACCTGGCTAAGCTGTTCCCTGACACTGCAGACAATACCTGCGCAGACCTGGGTCCCCTGACACTGCAGAAAATATCTGGCCAGAGCTGGGTCCCTGACACTGTCAGACAATATCTGGCCAGAGCTGGGTCCCTGACACCACAGACAATAACGGGGCCGGAGCTGGTTCCCTGACACCACAGACAATAACGGGCCATGAACTGGTTCCCTGGTACCATGGAAAATAACTGACCAGAACTGGTTCCCTGACACTACAGACAATACCTGGCCATGGTCAATACCTGGCAGGGCTGGCGACTGTCAATATGGCCAATACCCTGGAAACAGCTGGTTCCCTGTCCTGTGGGCAATACCTGGACATGGCTGGTTCCCTGTCACTAGGCCAATACCTGGTCAAGGTTGACTCAATATTGTTGTTCTTAGCCTTTATATATTAACTATGCTGGCAATGCGAACATTTTTCATCTCACCATTACGCCCCCGTTTTGTTAAATGGTTGAGAATATGATGGTACCTCGTACAAGACTCCCCTTTAGCCTTTGACCTTTACTTTCCTCATGTTTCCTACTCGTTGAAAAATCTATTTTCTGATCTCTCTACTGTTCTATGTCCCTCCTCTGGCAACATTTAATCTACTTACATCAATTTCCAAACTCGCTCGTTACCATAATATTCTTCTGCCATAATCCTGTGCAAATTCTTGTCACGTTCCGGTCTACATTTAATCTACTTACGTCCATTTTCGGACTCGCTCCTAGCTTACCCGCCCACAAGGGTAATTTTTGCCATTATCGTGTTCAGTTTTATGCCAGTCTACAATGTGGTATTTATTTATGTCCATGTGTCACCCTCGATACCCGCATCCTTTCCGTTTTCTCCCCTCATGTTTGCGCTTCTAAACACTTGATAATGGTGAGCTAGTGAGCTGATATAGACTGCCAAACCCAGCCAACCACATACTAATGATTGATGCACCCTGTTAAAGCAATATATTCTGTAAATTTTTGTATTACCAACCTCTTCCCATTGTTAAATAAGTATATACTGTATTGAATTTAAATCCTGAAAGACTGTGGGCTATCCGGAGAGAAGCAATTTGGTCACCGGAGCAGAAGTTGGTGGCCGGCTTTATATCCCTGCGCGCCTGTTCGCCGTTCGGTATTTCGTGTGTGATGTCGACCGCGGCTCGCTATCACGTCCGCGCGCGATATAAATAAACCGCGCAGTTTTATGCTGAAATTGTTGTTTTACAGACTCTCAAAGATATAAAACATATATGCATCATAATTTTGAGATACTTTTAGTCTGGATTCTAAAATGTAAAAAATCTAAGATGGCGCATGTAAGTATATTGCTTTAAGGCTTAAAGTTACCATTCCACTCATTTCTCATTTGGCGGGGGGAGGGTTCCGTTAGATCAGAGGGAGGCACCTTCGCTGTTGTAACTGCCGCAACGCTATTTGTAAGTTCCTTTCCGAGGACGTTAACTTACGTAAAATCCGCGTCCATATGAAACATACACACTACGTTACAGGAAATTAAGGTCGTGACAGAACAAGGGTGACACTCTCCCGCGAGGAGGCTGCACAGTCGGTGACTATAGTGAGAAGTTGTTGCGCCCTCTGTCGGAAGATGTATTCACGCGGGTGGCGTCAGTGTGCTGACGTCACTACACAAATCTATGCGTCCTCGGTAGTCCAACGTTTACTTTTTCTTGAAATAGTAACTGTAATACCAAGTGGACTACGACCATTTGACCCTGGTCGCAATGGCAACGTTGTCTTGTGGGACATCGACTACAATGTGAGCTTGAGGAATGCCATCAGCGAATAAAACTGACCCCGTCGCCATATCAACACGTAGCTAATGAGGTTGTATGGGAAATAGACCGATCCAGGCTGTCAATCATTCACTGACATCACTGTTGCGTTTAGCCAATCATGCGGTGCCAAAAGGTCTTCCACGTGCGTTATGTCCGACAAACAAGTCCGACAAACAAAGCAGCATGGCACTTTCTTGTCACTTTCAGAGGTGAGTACTACTCACTTGCACCTACCATCCGCTATGATTATCAATTTCGTGGTCACGCCTAAAGAAAAAGAACTCAAGCTTAGTGTCGGAGTATGGGTCGGTCTAATGGCTCCATCCCGGTAAGGCCAATTTTTTAGATTGACTTGCGCGAATATCAAGCAAGGCATTCAACCAGACTTTACGCACTTTTTTGTATCTCTGGTATTACGCTGTCAGTAGATGCCTAGTCCTTAGCTAGCCACCCTAAGGCAGCCAATGAGAGAGCGCGTACCATACGGCGGTGGCAAAAGTCTTCATCGCAAAACTGCTCATTTTGTCATTCTGAAGGAGTTTTCCTGTCGTCGATAGCATCAATGATACCAGCCGGCAAACACGGAACTTCGATTAAGCGCGCGTCGGGGTTCTTTTGCTATATTATTCTGGGGCGTCATTGTGTTCCTGACTTATCTCCCGCGAGACAGGGTGGGCGTATAGAGGGTGGAGGAGGAGGGGAGGGGGGGGGGGGGGGGGTGTGCTGGGGGGTATGGGAAGCGGGACGGGCGTGGACGGAGGCGGTTCTACAATCACATCGCAACTCCTAGGCGGCAGCTTCCTATCAATTCTGTCCATCAACTAGATACGTTGCCATCTCTCGGGTAACCTGGTCGACTGTCGGCGCATCGCTACTACCATGCTGTACCGTACTGACTCACTATATAGTAGTAGTCGAAGTATGTAGTACGCGATCAATGTATTTACCTAACTCAATGATGTATTGACGGCATCATCAGTTTGTCGGAC
>CAXHSH010000690.1:0-17948 GCA_964019135.1 Arenicola marina
TACACTTAGCTCCCGATAGATTACATGTAGGTCTACACTTAGCTCCCGATAGATTATATGTAGGTCTACACTTAGCTCCCGATAGATTAGATGCAGGTCTACACTTAGCTCCCGATAGATTATATGTAGGTCTACACTTAGCTCCCGACAGATTATATGTAGGTCTACACTTAGCTCCCCACAGATTATATGTAGGTCTACACTTAGCTCCCGACATATTATATGTAGGTCTACACTTAGCTCCCGATAGATTATATGTAGGTCTACACTTAGCTCCCGATAGATTATATTAGGTCTACACTTAGCTCCCGACAGATTATATGTAGGTCTACACTTAGCTCCCGACATATTATATGTAGGTCTACACTTAGCTCCCGATAGATTATATGTAGGTCTACACTTAGCTCCCGATAGATTATATTAGGTCTACACTTAGCTCCCGACAGATTATATGTAGGTCTACACTTAGCTCCCGATAGATTATATGTAGGTCTACACTTAGCTCCCGACAGATTATATGTAGGTCTACACTTAGCTCCCGACAGATTATATGTAGGTCTACACTTAGTTCCCGACATATTATATGTAGGTCTGCACTGAGCTCCCGATAGATTATATGTAGGTCTACACTTAGCTCCCGATAGATTATATGTAGGTCTACACTTAGCTCCCGACAGATTATATGTAGGTCTACACTTAGCTCCCGATAAATTAGATGCAGGTCTACACTTAGCTCCCGATAGATTATATGTAGGTCTACACTTAGCTCCCGATAGATTATATGTAGGTCTACACTTAGCTCCCCACAGATTATATGTAGGTCTACACTTAGCTCCCGATAGATTATATGTAGGTCTACACTTAGCTCCCGATAGATTATATTAGGTCTACACTTAGCTCCCGACAGATTATATGTAGGTCTACACTTAGCTCCCGATAGATTATATGTAGGTCTACACTTAGCTCCCGACAGATTATATGTAGGTCTACACTTAGCTCCCGACAGATTATATGTAGGTCTACACTTAGCTCCCGACAGATTATATGTAGCTCTACACTTAGCTCCCGACAGATTATATGTAGCTCTACACTTAGCTCCCGACAGATTATATGTAGCTCTACCCTTAGCTCCAGATAAATAATATGTAGGTCTACACTTAGCTCCAGATAAATAATATGTAGGTCTACACTTAGCTCCAGATGAATTATATGTAGGTCTACACTTAGCTCCCGATAGATTATATGTAGGCCTACACTTAGCTCCAGATAAATTATATGTAGGTCTACACTTAGCTCCAGATAAATGATATGTAGGTCTACACTTAGCTCCAGATAAATTATATGTAGGTCTACACTTAGCTCCCGATAGATTATATGTAGGCCTACACTTACCTCCCGATATATTATATGTAGGTCTGCACTTAGCTCCAGATAGATTATATGTAGGTCTACACTTAGCTCCCGACAGATTATATGTAGGTCTACACTTAGCTCCCGATAGATTATATGTATGTCTACACTTAGCTCCCGATAGATTATATGTAGGTCTACACTTAGCTCCCGACAGATTATATGTAGGTCTACACTTAGCTCCCGACAGATTATATGTAGGTCTACACTTAGCTCCCGACATATTATATGTAGGTCTACGCTTAGCTCCCGATAGATTATATGTAGGTCTACACTTAGCTCCCGATAGATTATATGTAGGTCTACACTTAGCTCCCGACAGATTATATGTAGGTCTACACTTAGCTCCCGATAGATTGTATGTAGGTCTACACTTAGCTCCCGACAGATTATATGTAGGTCTACACTTAGCTCCCGACAGATTATATGTAGGTCTACACTTAG
Source organism: Arenicola marina (assembly GCA_964019135.1). Classification (NCBI taxonomy): domain Eukaryota; kingdom Metazoa; phylum Annelida; class Polychaeta; family Arenicolidae; genus Arenicola; species Arenicola marina. The sequence continues at coordinate 1,855 of CAXHSH010000690.1, forward strand.
CTCCCGACAGATTATATGTAGCTCTACACTTAGCTCCCGACAGATTATATGTAGCTCTACACTTAGCTCCCGACAGATTATATGTAGCTCTACACTTAGCTCCCGACAGATTATATGTAGCTCTACACTTAGCTCCCGACAGATTATATGTAGCTCTACCCTTAGCTCCAGATAAATTATATGTAGGTCTACACTTAGCTCCAGATAAATTATATGTAGGTCTACACTTAGCTCCAGATGAATTATATGTAGGTCTACACTTAGCTCCCGATAGATTATATGTAGGCCTACACTTAGCTCCAGATAAATTATATGTAGGTCTACACTTAGCTCCAGATAAATGATATGTAGGTCTACACTTAGCTCCAGATAAATTATATGTAGGTCTACACTTAGCTCCCAATAGATTATATGTAGGCCTACACTTACCTCCCGATATATTATATGTAGGTCTGCACTTAGCTCCAGATAGATTATATGTATGCCGACACTTAGCTCCAGATAAATGATATGTAGGTCTACACTTAGCTCCCGACAGATTATATGTAGGGCTACACTTAGTTCCCGATAGATTAGATGTAGGCCTGCGCTAAGCTCCCGATAGATTAGATGTAGGTCTACACTTAGCTCCCGATAGATTTTATGTAAGTCCACACTTAGCTCCCGATAGATTTTATGTAGGCCTATACTTAGCTCCCAATAGATTATATGTAGGCCTACACTTAGCTCCCGACCGAGTATAGGTAGGTCTACACTTAGCTCCCGATAGATTAGATGTAGGCCGACACTTAGCTCCCGATAGATTATATGGAGGCCTACACTTAGCTTCCGACAGATTATATCTTGACCTACACTTACCTCCTGATAGATTATATGTAGGTCTAAACTTAGCTCCATATAAATGATATGTAGGTCTACACTTAGCTCCCGATAGATTATATGTAGGTCTACACTTAGCTCCCGATAGACTTTATGTAGGCCTATACTTAATTCCAGATAGATTATATGTAGGTCTACACTTAGCTCCCGATATATTATATGTAGGCCTGCGCTTAACTCCCGATAGATTATATGTAGGCCTATGCTTAGCTCCCGGCTGATTATATGTAGGCCTACACTTAGCTCCCGACACATTATATATCAGCCTACACTTAACTCCCAATAGATTATATGTAACTCTACACTTAGCTCCCGAGAGATCAGATGTAGGCCTACACTTAGCTCCCGATAGATTAGATGTAGGCCGACACTTAGTTCCCGATAGATTATATGTAGGTCTACACGTAGCTCCCGATAGATTATATGTAGGCCTACACTAAACTTCCGACATATTATATGTAGGCCTACACTTAACTCCCGATAGATTATATGTAGGTCTACACTTAGCTCCCGATAGATTAGATGTAGGCCTGCGCTTAGCTCCCGATAGATTATATGTAAGCCTACACTTAGCTCCCGGCTGATTATATGTAGGCCTACACTTAACTCCCGACAGATTATATATCAGCCTACACTTAACTCTCGATAGATTATATGTAGGTCTACAATTAGCTCCCGACAGGTTATATGTAGGGCTACACTTAGCTCCCGATAGATTTTATGTAAGTCCACACTTAGCTCCCGATAGATATTATGTAGGTCTATACTTAGCTCCTAATAGATTATATGTAGGCCTATACTTAGCTCCTAATAGATTATATGTAGGTTTACACTTAGCTCCCGACAGATTATATGTTGGCCTACACTTAACTCCTGATAGATTATATGTAGGTCTACACTTAGCTCCCGATAGATTATATGTAGATCTACACTTAGCTCCCGATATATTATATGTAGGTCTACACTTAGCTCCAGATAGATTATATGTAGGCCGACACTTAGCTCTCGACAGATTATATGTAGGCCGACACCTAACTCCCGATAGATTATATGTAGGTCTACACTTAGTTCCCGATAGATTAGATTTAGGCCGACACTTAGCTCCCGATAGATTATATGTAGGCCTACACTTAGTTTCCGACAGATTATATCTTGGCCTACACTTACCTCCTGATAGATTATATGTAGGTCTAAACTTAGCTCCAGATAAAATGTAGGTCTACATGTATGTAGGCCTACACTTAGCGCCCGACAGATTATATCTTGGCCTACACTTACCTCCTGATAGATTATATGTAGGTCTAAACTTAGCTCCCGATAGATTATATGTAGGCCTATGCTTAGCTCCCGGCTTATTATATGTAGGCCTACACTTAGCTCCCGACACATTATATATCAGCCTACACTTAACTCGCAATAGATTATATGTAAGTCTACACTTAGCTCCCGATAGATCAGATGTAGGCCTACACTTAGCTCCCGATAGATTAGATGTAGGCCGACACTTAGTTTCCGATAGAATATATGTATGTCTACACGTAGCTCCCGATAGATTATATGTAGGCCTACACTAAACTTCCGACATATTATATGTAGGCCTACACTTAACTCCCGATAGATTATATGTAGGTCTACACTTAGCTCCCAATAGATTAGATGTAGGCATGCGCTTAGCTCCCGATAGATTATATGTAAGCCTACACTTAACTCCCGGCTGATTATATGTAGGCCTACACTTAACTCCCGATAGATTATATATCAGCCTACACTTAACTCCCGATAGATTATATGTAGGTCTACAATTGCTCCCGACAGATTATATGTAGGGCTACACTTAGCTCCCGATAGATTTTATGTAAGTCCACACTTAGCTCCCGATAGATATTATGTAGGTCTACACTTAGCTCCCGATAGATTATATGTAGATCTACACTTAGCTCCCGATAGATTATATGTAGGTTTACACTTAGCTCCCGATAGATTATATATAGGCCTACACTTAACTCCAGACAAGTTATATGTCAGCCTACACTTAACTCTCGACAGATTATATGTCAGCCTACACTTAACTCCCGACAGCTTATATGTAGGCCTACACTTAGCTCCCGGCAGATTATATGTAGGTCTACACTTAGCTCCCGATAGATTATATGTAGGTCTACACTTAACTCCCGACAGATTACATGCAGGTCTACACTTAGCTCCCGACAGTGTATATGTAGGCCTACACTCAGCTCCCGACAGATGATGATAAGACGGGTATGTGTGAAAAGCGTTCGGGGTGGTCGGCTAGTGGATTATATGTATCACTGGGATTGTCAGGTCCTGGACAACTGCGGAAGGTTGGATATGGGGGGGAGGGGCGGGTTGGGGGTAATGTCACCCGGGTTCCGGGCTCCATCATAGCCAGTTGTCATGCAACTATGCGATGTGTGGGTTGTGGTTCCTGATCAGGCCGCTGTAGGCGCTGCTGTCGCTCCCCTCCCTCTGTCGCTATGCTCAGCCCGCCGCCAGCGACAAGGGGGTCGGTGCGACCGACCAGCCTATGAGGGCGGTGCTGCCCCCTGCTGCCAAAGACCGCACCCGTCTATTCCTGCGTCTGTCGTTCCTCAACCACCCGCCAGGGGGCGGGAGGCTCGATGGCACAGCCTACGCATGGCCCCACCCACCACCACACCCACGCCTCCCCGCCCCCTCACCCCAATCCTCTATTACTTTTACCCCCTACACCCACCTCCATGCACCCCCGCCACGCCCCGCCCCGCCCCGGCCCACCCTGGCCCACCCTACCGCCACCCACCCCGGCCTAGCGATGCCAGCCTATGTTCCCCCAGCCCGTCAGTGCCAGAGTCGCTTCGTGGCGAGCCATGGCAGACGTCAACGACACGTCATGGACGCGAGGCCGGCGCGGGCCCTGCCAAGCAGCGGTAGAGAGGACCAGTCGGCTCCACGACCCCAATCAGCCCGCTCGCCGCCATCCCACTAGCCACAACCCCGCTAGCCAGGCCGCCGCCAACGTCTCGCGCTGTCTCCCGTCGTCGCGTCGCATCGCTCACGTATAGCACTACGGCCGCGGTGGGGAGACGCCGTGATCTGGCAGGATGCTCAGTGTGTTGTTAATCCCCGCGGTTTTGTTTTGCATTCCCCGAGGTGCCGCCTGGACTGCTGCTCCCTCTCGCGAGCCAGGGATAGCGCTCACCAGTCGCCGCGACAATCCGGATTTTGCTCAAAAGGTGTTGTGATAATAACACACATAACCCGTGCGAAATCCGGGGTATAACCGCCGGGACTTAGTCTACGAGACGTTGTCTCCATTGTCGTCTCTGTGTTTGTAATACAGTCGCCGCCTGGTATTAAATGGGGAACTGGGACAGTTCCGTTGTCAAACGCAACAAGAATCAATGCCAGGTGGAGACCTCTTTGCTCAGTCAATGTCATCGGTGCTTACACTGCAGGAAGACAGAGCCTTGCCCTAATAGCCTGGGGACTGACTGATGCGCTGTGATAAGCAATAACTTGACCCCAAGGACACGGGGACAAAGAAAGGCGGTGGCTTTGTGGTGAGCGATAATCGGAGCTAATACCAATCGCGTCGGCGAGGTGACCATCGCGTGACGTCATCGCGTGGCGTCTTCCCTGTGTCCGACCAGACTACGTGGGAACGCTACTGTTATTTCGTCCATGTGGTCCACACCAGTTTCCGTTGGCTGTGTGACTTTGGTCAATCTTTTCAGCTTGATTTACCGCCGATGCATGGAGACCAACGTGAAGCCCATTAAATGTTGACGTGAAGCTGTGCGGTCGTTATCATTGTCAACGCCACTCAGTGTTAAAAACAAACACCTGAGTGGACTCCTGCTGACAGGCTGAGCTGTTTGTTGATACGTTCTCCTTATAATTTATCGAATTTATTTGACGGGACATATTGATCTTAACCCCCGCATTTGACATTGGTTTTGCCCGCCGGCCTGGATGAGGCTAGCCTGTGGTGGTACGGTGGTGGTGTTGGGGGTGGTGGTACCCCGGCCCAGCGTTCAGCAGGCCAGCCTCGCGCAAGGCCTGTTACAGGAGGCGGTAGGCCTGGAGTATATATGGGCGGGGCGCGGGGCCGATAATCTCTCTTACTGAGGCCTTACTGTACCACGGACTATAGCCCCAGTTGTTGATCTTGCCCCACACACACACAATGGCTCGAATTGCATGAAGGTTGAGCTTCAACCCACGGGCAGTTCAGTCGCACAAGTCGACCCATCGGACTCCTGCTGGGATTGCACGCAGTGGCTGCGTGACGGAGGGAGTACGCCGTGGTTGTCTTTTCAGTGGACACATGCATCCACATCCAGTATACATACGCATGGAAAGGGGACGGCGAGTATAACGGAACGATCCGTATAACGATACGCTATGTGTATAACGGAACGATATGCACAACCGTGATGACGGTGTGTAAAGAAATTATGTGTATAACGGAATTATGTGCATAACGGAATGCCATGTATAACGGAGCACTGTGTATAACGAAACGCCGTGTATAACGGAACGGTGTGTATAACAGGACCCCGCGTATAACGAAAGGCCGTATATCTCTGCAGTCATGGGCCCCGACCAGTCTTCGTGGATTACCCACATCCATACACCGGTGTCCCCAACACAGATAGATAGATGGTGGTAACCTTTTAATCACCGCGGCAGGTAGGTGAGTGACGCGAGGAACATAGCTTCACGGCCAGCTGCAACCGAACCTTGCACCTCAGTGTTGACGCGCAGGTGTCTCAAAAAGGGAGGCTGTCGTATCCAAGGGGGCGACAGTGAAGCGAGGACCCCCTTTGTTAAACCCCCTAGCTTTGGTAGGCCACGGTGCAATACCGCTGCTGGGTGGTGTTCACACCACTGAACTCTAACATCCCGTAAGCAGTATATATACCTATACCCCGCAAGGACTCCTTAACCCCTGCTCCACCCACTCCACACCCTGCACCCTGCCTCACAGTGCCCCGTGAAAGGGTGACTACTGACTGAGGGTGACGGACGCATGGCCCTGCCCTGTTGCGAGGCGTGGTGTGGTGTGCTGTGGTGGTGAGGCCAGCGGACCCGCGCGCGCCCGGCGGTCTCTTCCTCCAGTCTAACCGGCCCCGGGTTGGTGCTGGTTAGTTATTGGCTGGCTGACTGACTGATACGTAATGTTTGTAGGATGTTTTCTGGTGGAATATATGGCGACAAAAAGCGGTGTGAGGTGTGAGGTGTGAGATCAGTTGAGGCCGGTGACTGCTAGTGGCTGCGCGGGAGTCAGTCAGTCAGGCAGTCAGTCAGGCAGTCAGTCAGTCAGAGTGGAAATAACAACAGCTGACTGACGGTGGGCATAAACAACAGATTCTGTTTGTGTTGGGCGCGCCAGAAAGCGTCAACAACACACACGAGATACATCAATGTCTAGCCATAACTCCTGTAATAGCGGCCAATATTGTCTGTCTACTGATGGCCGAGTTTGCCTCAAGTGAAATTCGGTGGTCCAGTTTGCCTCAAGGGAAGTTCGCATTCATTTGGATATTCCGGATTCACCGCTACCCTCTGGATTCATGATCCCTGGATAGGCCGCGTCCGGGTTCAGGATACACGGCTTCCGCCAGCCGGACTCATTCGCCTCATCCGGGAACCTTCAGATCGCGGGTTATGCGGCCACGGGACGTGTGGTCCACGTGGACGATAATCGGTGTAATTGTGTGCATTATCGTTCACGTCGCGTAAACCGTCTGTCTATGGTGATCCCGCAATAGGATTGCTTCGGAATCAGAAACAATCTGTTATTAGTGCATCGTTTCAGATCCGGTTGCCTTTTAGGAATCAACACTTTTGTGAACGGCTATTGTACCCTGGCCGTCTGTTGATCAACAAAGACCCCCCACCACACGCAGACACACTACAGTTTACCGGTCACTAAAGGCACTGCTGTATCCCACAAAGGGGTGCATCATTAATTCTCGCTGGTGCTGTCCGCCTGTCGCCACGTTTCTGCTCCACATCTACGCAGTCTGGCCAGTCTGTCGCTTTACTGTATCGCTGTCTGTGACTACTGTTGCGCCGTAGGAGGCATGGTGCGCGTGCCACTGAGGAGGTGACGACAGCCAAGCACCCCCCCCCCCCCTCCTCCTCCCTCTCTTATACCGCCCGCACCATGCCGCCTCCTCTCCCAGGATTTGACAGGCGCTCGTGACTAAAAAACAGCCCCATTCCCCCCCGCCCCACTCCCTCCCCGGGTCATCCCCAGCGCCCGTCCTCAGAGACACGCTCGCGGGGAGACCCGGGACGTACTTAAAGCTGCCCGGATTGGCCGCCAGGGGGTGGGGGGCGGCCTCCTTAAGACGGGAAGCAGCTGTCCCGCAGCAACTTATATACATCCGCTGACAGGGGTGCACTCCAAGAGGCCGGCGCTGATTGCATTTCGCCAATTGCGTTAGTTAGTTGAGCTGTCGGGTGTCGAGCTTACTGTACAGGGAGTACGGGGGGGTGCCTGGCGTCGGGCAGGGCCGGGCCGGGATTACTTTTAATAGAGAGCCCCCCCGGGGGTGCGAGCGAGGAGGAGGCGGCGGCGGCGGCGGCGGGGGAGGAGGAGGAGGAGGGCAGAGGGCCACCCGTCGAGGGCGGCGGCGGCGGGGGGTGCGCCGAGCGGCCGGCGGTCAGCGGGTGGCGCCGGCGGCGGGGCCTCGCCCGCGTACTCATGGCGGCGGGTCAGCACAGGCACCCGGTGCCCGGGCAGCAGCGGCAGCCGCATCAGCCGCAGCCGCAGCAGCAGCCGCAGCAGCAGCATCAGCAGCAGCAGCCGCCGCCGCCGACGCCGCCGCCGCCGCAGGAGGTGAACCGCGAGGGCACCCGGGGTCCGCGGTCGGGCGGCCTGGTCGGGAGCCACGGCAGCGGCCGGCGGGACGACTGGGACTACCTGGCCACGATGGAGGCATTCGGCGTGGCGCTGCCCAAGGAGGAGACCCAGGACATCCGCGAGCGGAGCTACAGCCTGCCCGCCGGGGACCTCCGCAAGCTGAAGGAGCGCAGGATGCGCAAGGTGCGCTTTAGCTCCACGGATAGCGACGTCGAGCGCGATCTGGCGGCGGGGGCGGCGGGGGGCACCCGGCCCGGCGGCCGCAGCCAGCACGAGCGGCCGGGGGGCAAGCACCGGCCGCCGGACCCGGACCTCCGCCTGGTGCTCGAGGCGTTCGGCGTGGTGGGCCCCGTGCCGCGTGTCCGCCAGAAGCGCAGTCAAACCCTGGGGCCCTGCGACACCCTAGGCAGCTTCAGCAAAGCCATTGATTTACCCAACGGCGGCGCTACAGCCCCCGCCGCCGCCGCCGCCGCCCCCAACGGGGGTGTCCCGGGGGCCGACCACGCCCCGACCCCCGCCGCCGCCGCCGTCGCCACACCCCCGGGGACGGGAGACCCGCGACGCCTCACTCTGGACGGCCTGGCGCGGTTCGGCAACAGCGTGGGTAGTGGCCTTATCGGGCGGGAGCAGTGGGCGGCCCTGGGGGGCTCCCCGTCCATCGGCAGCGAGGAGCGGCTGGCCGTGCTGGAGGCCTTCGGGGTGCTGACCAACACGCTGCCCCACAACCTGCCCCTCTCCCCCCAGCAGGGGCGGCAGACCCGCTGTTTTACCTTCCCCGCCTGCGACCTCAGGCAGCTTCAGCGCAAGAGCCGTCGACAGTACGCCTCGGCCATGACGCTATGCGAGGTAAGACCCTCCGCACCCCTACCCCACTACCCACCCGCCTCCCCTATCCCCCCCCCCCCCCGCCGTCCAACATTCGCTGTGGACGTCCGTATGAACGTCCTCTAGGGACCTCTCCGCATCATAAACAACAACCCCCCCCCCCTCTCCCTCTCATCCCACCCCATGCCCGTCACCCCTTCCCACTCTCATCACCGCCTCTCGTACTGAGAGAAAGGGCTGCAGATATTATATCGATAAAGACGTAGGACGACGACGAGGGGTGTGAGGGTGAGGAGGAGGGTGAGGGTGAGGAGTGGGGGGGGAGGAGGAGGAGGAAGGGTGCTGTCCATACTCGGGGCCATCGATACGGTACTACACTGTAACGGCGGTCCTGGAAATACTTCACCGTCACGACAACCCGGAACCAGTTTTATGTCGGAAGTTGGGCATACGTAGGTATGCAGCGCGATGCATTAAATATCAACCCCCGTTACTTCACCAGGAAGCAGTTGGAGTTATGCAACATGTGTTTATTTTGGGGGCGGTTTTAAGCCCCTGTTGGGAGTACGTGACCCGCAGAGGTTTTCTCCCCCGATGTCGGGCATCTCTTCTGCTTCCGGCGACGGCTTCCGATTGGTCAACTAACTGGCGCCGGTACCGCCACCTACCGGAGACCACTCGGACCACTAATTGACAAGTCTCGTCCTTTGCTAGTGTGCGCAGTTAGCCGTTATCCATATCAGAACCCGTCGCGGGTTTAGTACGTGGAGCTAGCTCCCTCTGGTGGTGCGGCAGCAATCTGGAGCCGGTGTTCCAGTCTGTAATGTCGATATGACGGGGCGTCAGACGGGCTGATAAACCGGTTTAATGTTTCCCCCCTTGCGGGGCTCGTCTGGGTTGGAAATGGCATGTACCTACGAAGTTACATGGCGGATTATTTTATTAACTTGGTCAAAATATGTTGATTGAGCTCCCACCTCGCCAGCTACCGGTCTGGACGACGACTTGTGCTCGTTCCCCGGTCTCTGGCTGTGGGGCTTCAAACAGATATAAACATTGTGGTAAACAATATAAGCCAAACAAAAACCCACCCCCGTAGCTATATCGAACCATACGAACCTGAACTAGGCCTTACCAATCTCCGCCCCCACACCCGCCGCGCCATGGCGCTCGTGCAATTCGCGCGGCAAACTGCGATTTCACTTGTGGGAGCTTTTATCTTTAATGCGACTTTTGTTACTTGATTTCTCGGTAGCGCCCCCCGTCATGTTTTCATGTGGACGCGATTGGAATAGATCAACTCACGCGAGGACGGAGCAAAACATCTTATTTTCCTTCCTGACCCTGTTGTACGGGGCCGCCGATCCAGGCCACATGCTTACAGAACGGAAGAACCGACCCCACTCCCTGCCTCATTTCGTCAGCCAGTTCTTGCTTTCCTTTCAACCCCCGGGACTCGTAGGGGTGTAGCTGCCTTAACACCAGTTTCTTGATTGGCCCGTCGACCGGCACTCCGCTTAACTAAAGCAAACGTCTGGTTAATGTGTCTGTTATTTATGCATGAGGCTTGCGGTACGGCGATTTGTTTCTCGTGGCAAATGTAATTTCCGTATTTCCCACGTGGTACCTAAATAATCAAAGTATCTGTTTTTAAATTTGGTTTTATTGTGGGCGATACACTCCCACTGCCCGTGAGTTTTGTCTTGTTTCTCGCTAGGTCATGACTCGGGTAATAACGTGCTATAACCACTTAGTGAATCAGTGTAACAGCCATGGTCGTTAATTCCAAATGTTTGTAAAGGTGGAAATAGTTCTCTTGGGTACTGTATGCCCGTGCATCGAATAGCTGGAGATGTATTCCATATGATAATGCCTCGAGTTCTGTTACCCTGGGTATATGTTATATCTCGTCTCTTGGTACTCTAGATATCTGTATTTGCCTCTAGATATCTCGAAGTACGACTAGATATCTATGAACGTGTCTTGGTACTCAAGATTTATCTAAGTACTGAATAACCAACCAACCAACCTAATTACCTCTAGATAGCTCTAAGTACCTATAGATATATGTAGCATCTCTTGGTACTCTAGCTATCTAAGCCTCACTATCCTAGCCTCACTAAGCCTAAGCCTCACTATATATATATATATATATATATATATATATATATATATACAAGAAGTCAGTGAGGACACTGATGATGACGAAAATCGACTTTGGATCAAAGAGCGTGTATTTTGCAACCAGTCCCGACTCTCTAGCGTCGCTATTAAGCGAACGGCGGCCATCGACGAGTAAGGAGTGCCGGTCGATATCGCCGTTCACTCATAATGGGAGCCTCGGCGAAGGGGGGTGCAACTCTTGCGAGCGCTCTAGCGGCCAAACTAAGCGTCCTAGAGCAATTCTATCGCGATTTTCGCTGGTCAACCCGCCATCCCTCTCTCGCTGTAGGCGCTACGAATTTTACTTTTTATCTAATAATACGTCATCGTGACGCGACATGACGTCATTTGACGTTTGCGAAAATGCTTAAGATGGCTTCTATTTCTTTAATATACCTACGTATCAACTCGGGCTATGACAGCTATTGCCAAAGTGGCTGAAAATAAAGCAAACCCAACATTTTGTAGGAACACGTTAGCTATGACGTCATTTTTGACGCATACTTATCCCCTGCGCCAAAAAAGTTACATACGGCACAAACTGTCCCTGAACACGACCTGCAACGTCAAGCAACCCGAAAGTTGCCATACCCTGTAATAGCGGAGTAATAGCCTACGTAAGATGTGACGTCATGACGTCATGGTGACGTTATGACGTGACGCACGACAACGTCCAAGCGGCAATATGCCAAGCTTTACTGCCACAACTTATTCGATTAAAGAGCTAGGCGATAGAAAGATTAGTCCTTCAGCTATGGCTTGGCGAAATGGTCAAAAATTGCATTAGCTTATCATTGCGGAAACACGGAGACCGACGACAAGAACATAGAACACTGTAAGCGAAGCAATATAGCAACCAATTTGTTTCTTTTACTATTTTTCTGACCATCAACGTTCCCAACCATTTGACGCAAACATCACAGCTCTAGCTTGTTTTTCTGATTTTTGACGATTTTTTCAAGATGGACACAATCTCCATTCACTCATCATTGGCGGCCCCGCGAAGGTGTCGTCCCACTTCGGAGCGCTCTAGCGCCATAACTAGACAACATCCGCCTGATTAAAGCACTAAGTGATCTGAAGATGCTTATTGGCAACTAGTTGGCAAAAAGATTGCAATTTTAGCATTGTTTTCTGATTTTTGACGATTTTTCTTTCAATGGCAAGAATCTGTATGTTTATCATTAGGCCAGTGGCTTCGTTGCCATGGAAACAAAAAGTAGTACAGAGATCCCCTGTTTTTCTTATAGCTTGCTTTAAAGCGATATTACTTCACTGTGTGGCGAAGGAGACTGAAATAGCTTGAGCGGAAGTAGGTCATATTCGATCAAGTTCATTTTTCCCCATAGGATCTAGGATCCCATGTTAAACGATTTCGACTATATACCGAAAAGTAATGTGGCTATGAAACCATATTGACAGATTATGATTCAGCTTAGTATTATCCATCCACAGCTGCAAGCATTGAGTGATGGCTTGAATAGGACACCCGTGGGAGCCTCTGCTGACACCAAAAAGCCGTATCTTTCACCATTGACCAAATTTCAAAAAAATCCTGTGACGTCACTATTTGCTGTAATTGCATATGGGAAGCACTGTGGCTACTAGACGTCATGTTCAACTAATGAAAAAATCGCGGTGTTGTTTGCTGGAGGCACTTGCGACATACGCGACAAAACATTTTTCCCCAGCCTAAAGATACAGCCCTATTAACATGGGAAGTGCCATAGAGAAATTCCCCCGGCCCTGGAACCGGAAGTAAGATAGGAACGTATTGTTTTTAGTTTGTAGCTATACGAGGAACTATTTTTTCTACAATATAATGCTACTCTCGCATTTTTGTGATTTTTTTTAGATTTTGGATGATTTTTTGTAAGTACCGAAAGTGACGTCATCGTGACGTCACGTGACGTATCAGAAAACTCTAAGATTCAACACAAGTCCTCATAATTCATATTTCTATGACATATTTGAACGTCATAGCGATAGCTTGATGGCAAATGTGCCAAAAAGCGAAAAAACTGACAGAGGCCATTTAGTGCGTTATCCGCAAAACATATGACCTCGTTTTCCTCGAAAATGAGTATTACGCATCAAAAAGTAAACATACCCGAAAACTTCACCTGAAAGAGGGGCACATTCTGAAACTAATTCGAGATCTCTATATAAGATATAAGCGTTTTTAGTTTTTTTTTCACAAAATCGCTGTGACCTTGACCTTTGATCTTTCAACCTGCGTGACGAGAATGTTGTAGCCCTATTAGCTGGCTATAAGATGTTAAAGTTTGCGAAACGATACATGTAGCAGTTAGGCCACAAAGAGACTTCCCGTTTTCGAGTGGGACAGACATACATACATACATACATACATACATACATACATACATACATACATACATACATACATACATACATACATACATACATACATACATACATACATACATACATACATACATACATACATACATACATACATACATACATACATACATACATACATACATACATACATACATACATACATACATACATACATACATACATACATACATACATACATACATACACACACACATACACACATACACACATACACACATACACACATACACACATACACACATACACACATACACACATACACACATACACACATACACACATACACACATACACACATACACACATACACACATACACACAAACACGACCAACCGACATATTCCGAAAATTGAAAATTTCAATTTTCGTCATAATAAGTCAAAAGTATTTGTAGATGTCTTTAAGTGTCTCCAGCTATATATCTTGCCAGATATATCAGCCTGTGCGTCTATCAGGCTTCCTCTCTCCCCGCATGCGTCAATCAGTCGCGTCCCCCCTCCCCCCGCCTCTCATTAGCCATGTCCTCTTGAAGATAGGGTCAGGGCCACCGACCTTGAGACAGGCGCCAAACCTCACAGAGCATGGCAAGGCTAGTCGGCAATGAGACAGGCGCCCAACCTCACAGAGCATGGCAAGGCTAGTCGGCAATGAGACAGGCGCCCAACCTCACAGAGCATGGCAAGGCTAGTCGGCAATGAGACAGGCCCCCAACCTCACAGAGCATGGCAAGGCTAGTCAGCAATGCAATTTTCCGCCACAGTCAATCCTTCATGCCTCAGGGATTCAGCAATACATAGTGGTCGAGGGCTGGCCAGCGACGGACGGTGGGGTGGGGGGGGGGGTCTCGCAGAAGTACGGCACAAATGGATCCTGTGTGGCTTATGGGTTTATTGGGCTGTGGCAATGGCGGAGTTGGTGGGGGGGGGGGGTATAATTGGAGGAGTGTGGTCTGGTTTGTGGCACAGCATGGTCAACTAGCTTGCTACCCCATTATCTGGTTTTTGAACCTACGTCGCATGGCGCTAGGGGTAGGTGTGGGGAGCGGGGGGGGGTCAAGTCAGGTCACATCGGGTCACGAACAGGGTGGGGCTGCGGGGGGCGGGGACAAAGGTTGGAGCCGGGGTAGGCTTCATTAGCGTCGTTATCTCATCATAAACTGCTTCATTAGCGTCGTTATCTCATCATAAATTGCTTCATTAGCGTCGTTATCTCATCATAAACTGCTTCATTAGCGTCATCATCTCATCATCACCTGCTTCATTAGCGTCATCTTCTCACCACCACCTGCTTCATTAGCGTCATCATCTCATCATCACCTGCTTCTTCGCCTGTTTCCTTACCTTACCCACGTGTTACCCTGTGTTGTCCCTGCTCTATATGTATACATCCCGCTGTATAGGTATCCTGGGCTCGCGTTAGCATTCGCCAATAGCCATTTGGCGAGAAAATTCGGGATTTGGCGATAAGAACTTCCTGGACACTCGCCAAAATGGCGAATATAAAATTTCAACTACAAACACATAACCAAATTATAACCAATATATTTGGCTAATTTTGGCTAATGTCTTTCCACGGAATTAGCCAAATTGGCTAATGAAAAAAATATCCTAGCGAGAGCCCAGGTATCTTATTACATTGACGGGGATATGCACAAACATGTAATGGGTAAAATATCGAGATTTTAACGTCAATAAAATTATTGTTCATCTGACTGAGCAAACGGGAATTTTGGCTTATTGCGATTTCCTTCCGTTTGTTAGTCATCTTGAATCCGTGCTTTATCTGTTCCGGGATATTAGCGTCGAAGCGGCTCATCGGGAAAGCGACGGAGGGTCCGGCCACCTTCTTTTCGATTTCAGGCCTGAGGGGCATCATTATGACGGTGAGGTGGGGGGGGGGGTAGATGTGCTCTCCACCAGGACGTGGATAGTTATATATGTGCCTGGGGCGGTATGTAACCAACCACTTGTACAGCCGATCACCCTCCGGGGCCCATGTGGCTCCTGCCAGAGGGCCCATGTGGCTCCTGCCAGAGGGCCCATGTGGCTCCTTGCCACTCGTATCGATGGTATTGTCCAATAACAGGACTGCCCGCATCCCGCAATACTAAAGTACAAACCCATATACGGGCAACCCCTGTTTCCTCTGCTGCCCCTCCCCCCAAACCCTCACCCCCCAGCCCCAACCCCCACCCCACCCCGACTCCACCCTGACTCCCATCCTCATGCCCGTACCCCCCATCCCCCCCCCTCCTCACCCATAAATTTATCTAACTGTACCCACTAACTCACGCCCTTACCACACTGGTCCATGCCGACCCTTCACCTCACTGACACCGTACGTAGCCGTGTTGGGTCCTTATGGCAGTGGCTTGGTTTGTCTGGGCCGTCCTTATGTTGTTGCCCAAGCCCTAAGTGCTCTAGACTACCCTGGTCCGTACCACTGCGACTCTGGCTCATAAGCCATTAAAACCCCCCGACTGCCGCAAAACCCCGATCCGCATGTTGCCAACTTCCGCCAGCCTCAGTGGCCCGCCCCTCGGTTTACAGGTTTACAGGCCAGGGAGGCCGGGTGGCATGGTAATAGTCTTGGCGGAGCGTGGTTGCCTGTGACATGTGTGATACAAGTTTGCTCAGGCGGGAGTAGTCGCGGTGTCAGCGGCGGCTGAGGCGATAGCCAGGGCTGCCGGGGTGGGTACACGGGAGGGGGGGGGGGAGGAGGGGGGGGGGATTTCCGGTCACGCTGCCCCGGCAGGTTAACCCATACTTCGCGACCACTATACATATCATAGTAATATGGCCCACAGAGAGCGCCCTCATGCTGTGACAGGGGGGTCATTTCCGTGCGTGTAATAGATCAAGGCTTTTTTCGGCATGTAAGGCCCATATATTTCATTTCCTAAGAAATGTAATGAAAAGTAATGGTTGTGGCATGATTGCCTTTCATGTCATGTCAAACGAGCCGTCTG
>CAXHSH010000691.1:0-11935 GCA_964019135.1 Arenicola marina
CGTGGCTAGACACGTTACAAAACGTGGCTACATACGTGACTAAGCGTGGCTAGACACGTGAGTAAGCGTGGCCAGAGGCGTAAGTAATCGTGACCAGAGACGTGACTAAGCATGACCAGAGACGTGACTAAGCGTGACCAGAGACATGAGTAAGCGTGATCAGAGACGTAGCTAAGCGTGATCAGAGACGTGACTAAGCGTGACCATAGGCGTGAGTAAGGGTGACCAGAGACGTGACTAAGCGTGACAAGAGATGTGACTAAGCGTGGCCAGAGATGTGACTAAGCGTGGCCAGAGACGTGACTAAGCGTGATCAGAGACGTGGCAAAGCGTGATCAGAGATGACTAAGCGTGAGTATAGGCGTTAGTAAGCGTGACAAGAGATGTTACTAAGCGTGGCCCGAGATGTGACTAAGCTTGGCCAAAGATGTGACTAAGCGTGGCCAGAGACCTGGCTACGCGTGATCGGAGACGTGACTAAGCGTGGCCAGATACGTGAGTAAGCGTGACCAGAGACGTGACTAAGCGTCGCCAGAGAGGTGACTAAGCGTTACCAGAGACGTGACTAAGCATGACCAGAGACGTGACTAAGCGTGACCAGAGACATGAGTAAGCGTGATCAGAGACGTAGCTAAGCGTGATCAGAGACGTGACTAAGCGTGACCATAGGCGTGAGTAAGGGTGACCAGAGACGTGACTAAGCGTGACAAGAGATGTGACTAAGCGTGGCCAGAGATGTGACTAAGCGTGGCTAGAGACGTGACTAAGCGTGATCAGAGACGTGGCAAAGCGTGATCAGAGATGTGACTAAGCGTGAGTATAGGCGTGAGTAAGCGTGACAAGAGACGTTACTAAGCGTGGCCCGAGATGTGACTAAGCTTGGCCAAAGATGTGACTAAGCGTGGCCAGAGACCTGGCTACGCGTGATCGGAGACGTGACTAAGCGTGGCCAGATACGTGACTAAGCGTGACCAGAGACGTGACTAAGCGTCGCCAGAGAGGTGACTAAGCGTTGCCGGAGACGTGACTAAGCATGGCGGAAGACGTGACTAAGCGTGACCAGAGACGTGACTAAACGTGTCCAGAGACGTGACTACGCGTGGACATGCGGGTCACGGAAACCGTCGAGACGAGACAGACGCATGAAGATGACTTCCCCGCCCTTCGTGACTTCTAGTTACTTATCACGCCACTAGGGGGCGGGCCCAGCACACCATCATTTCTCCCTGGTCGCGGCAACTCCACATATCTGTCATCTTTTTTATGCAATCTTGGCTCTCGACGATCAGCACAGCTGCTACCCCGGGAGGCGGACTGATCGAACCCCTGTGACCCCACCACTCCCTCCCCACTCCCCTCCATTCAGACGCCCCCCCCCCCCCTCCATCCAGACCCCCCCCTCCTTCCTTTCTTGGACATTACTTCCGGCGGTCTGCTTTGGCGCGATTTATGGAACAAATTGCGCACTGAATCGCAATGGACGTTGTCAACAGGGTCTTTGTTCCGGAAGACTCACCGTCAGACTAGTGTTGGCGTTCGTCAGAAATACTCCTGTTTTTATCTTGCCGCAGAGGGCTGAAAACCTTCCCAGCCAAACTACCTTAACAAGCCGCAGAGCATGTGGCAATGTCGTTATAAGTTTATAAAGACAAGTTGCATGGTTGACTGCTTTGAGATTAAGTGACCAATGATTGACGCATCATGTCTTTGAGATTAAGTAATCATTGATTGACTGACCGTGTCTGTGGGATCAGTGGTCGCTGTTTGACTGATCATGTCTGTGGGATCAGTGATCATTGATTGACCCACCATCTATGTGGGATCAGTGATTACTGATTGACTGACCATGTCTGTGAGATCAGTAATCACTGATTGACCCACCATCTATGTGGGATCAGTGATCACTGATTGACTGACCATGTCTGTGAGATCGATGATTGGCTGATCACTGAAGTTTAATGTCTTTGGGCAGACACATATATCGCGTACATTCCTAATGACAACTCGACGTGGGTAAATCTGGCTACCACACAACGCCTACCACTGACATATTTCATAATAAATATAATCCTCTTATGTGAACCAATTATTTCGCAGCATTCGATCGGCTTTCTTATAAAGTCCGTTCACACAGGCCGCAGAGCTTTATGTCTAAGGCCCACCGTTACAATGCTACCAGATTCCCGGTTTGTTTAATTGCGTTCCCTTTATTGTTGATATGCAATCGGTGGCTTTATATGTTTATGGCACCATTTGGTGGCGCCCATTCACTCCTGCCTCAAATAAATTGGAAGCGAAGGCAGGGGAGGTGGGGGTGGGGGGGGGGGGGGGGTGGAAGCGACCCGTCAAGTCCGGGCGCCGGCGCCGGGGGTCCGAAGCCCGTCCCGAAGACCGCACGTCATTTCCGGTTTATACGGGAAGCGACACACGTTATGGTGGCAACGGGAGGGGCGTTGCCATGGAAACACTTCCGCAAGAGCGTCACATTATTACACTATGACGCCAGAAGTTATACGAATACGTTATTATTGAATAAAGCCAGGGGGCGGGGGTGGGGTGGGCTAGTCGTGCCTTACGCCTTGGCGGAGTACGTGCCGACCCCCCATACCCTAGAAAACAGCGCGCCCATTACGGGGGGATTCGGCATCTGGTGGCCTAGGCGCCCGACGGCGATACTGTAACACGCATCCTGAATATTGCCGGAGTAAGACCGTAATACTCATGACGTGACGCCGGTCGAATTTAATCGCTGCAGCGAAACATCGAGCACAGAGACACTAGCATGAATACTGGGGCTGAGACTGAGGGTGTGAGGTCATGGGCTGAGGAGACACCTCTGTTAACCTGGCGTGTATAACGCCGTGGACCCCCCCCCCACCCCCCATTCCCACCTCAGAGTTACACCGACCATCTTCTTCAATGTGATATACCCATAACGCGGTGTTTGCTTAAGTAAAGCGTGGCCAGATATTGGAGCAAAAAACAGACGAAAAGGTACACGCAAGAAACCCAGCAGTAGACAGATTTTGAAGCCAAAGGACAGATGGTCGAGCAAGACTACAGGGACACTATAATACAGAGCCAAAGATCTGGCAGGACTACAGCGACACTATAGTACAGAGCCAAAGATCTGGCAAGACCACAGAGACACTATAATACAGAGCCAAAGATCTGGCAAGACTACAGAGACACTATAATATAGAGCCAAAGATCTGGCATGACTACAGAGACACTATAATACAGAGCCAAAAATCTGGTAAGACTACAGAGACACTATAAAACAGAGCCAAAGATCTGGCAAGACTACAGAGACACTATAATATAGAGCCAAAGATCTGGCAAGACTACAGAGACACTATAATACAGAGCCAAAGATCTGGTAAGACTACAGAGACACTATAATACGGATGCCAACCTATTTATATGAAGCAGCAGCATACAACGTGATCCGGTCCGTACGAGTGGAATCCCAATGTGTGCTGGCGCTGGGGCTTGACGCAATCGCATTAGATGAGGAAAAACAAGGAAGCTACGGGAGAACAGTTGGCCTAATGGCTCGTTTAATGGCATCATTGTGGGCGTAAATGGCACTAACGCACTTAATTAAATGTCGCAAAAGCCAGTTTGGAGGATTTAAAAACAAGGGAACATCGGAGAAAGGCGCCGGTTACTTCTAGGGCAAGGTCATTATTTCCAGGGCGATTACATTGTGGGCATAGCTGTCCGGGAATTCATTTCGTTAATAGTATATCGTGTAATTTGTTCTCGTAAACCTTAGATGTTTTATAGTTTAATGCTCAGAAGTAACTGTTTCTTTTACCATGTTAACATGCTAAAAGCCATAATTTGAAAATAATGGCGGAATATAATCGCGGCATAACACTCAGTGTCGTCACTGCTGGTAAGATTATCATCATTTGTCTAAATAACACGTGGGAGATATGGTTACGAGCCATCACCCAACATTGCCGCGTCCATCCCGTGGAAGGGGCGAGCAGAGTGGTTGCCATTGGATTAGTAGGGAAGGGTGAATGGCTGAACTGTCATCTGCTCCTAATGGAGACAATCTCTGTCACCCAGTGGATATCACCCCCCCCCCCGCCCCTCCCTGCGTGCCCGAGGTCACGAGATTTATTGCCACCAGTTAATGGGGTACCGGCCAAGCGCTCCCTGTTGCACGTGGCTCTCGCGTGGTTGTCGCGAGTGTGCTAAACACAAAACCGGAAGTTGGCTGCCAATGACTGTCGTCGTGATGGATCGGGGTAGATTGGCCAGAGCGACCACGCCGGGCCGACACAAAGACAGAGCGACCACGCCGGGCCGACACAAAGACTGAGCGACCACGCCGGGCCGACACAAAGACTGAGCGACCACGCCGGGCCGACACAAAGACTGAGCGACCACGCCGGGCCGACACAAAGACAGAGCGACCACGCCGGGCCGACACAAAGACAGAGCGACCACGCCGGGCCGACACAAAGACTGAGCGACCACGCCGGGCCGACACAAAGACAGAGCGACCACGCCGGGCCGACACAAAGACTGAGCGACCACGCCGGGCCGACACAAAGACAGAGCGACCACGCCGGGCCGACACAAAGACTGAGCGACCACGCCGGGCCGACACAAAGACAGAGCGACCACGCCGGGCCGACACAAAGACAGAGCGACCACGCCGGGCCGATACAAAGACTGAGCGACCACGCCGGGCCGACACAAAGACAGAGCGACCACGCCGGGCCGACACAAAGACAGAGCGACCACGCCGGGCCGACACAAAGACTGAGCGACCACGCCGGGCCGACACAAAGACAGAGCGACCACGCCGGGCCGACACAAAGACAGAGCGACCACGCCGGGCCGACACAAAGACTGAGCGACCACGCCGGGCCGACACAAAGACAGAGCGACCACGCCGGGCCGACACAAAGACTGAGCGACCACGCCGGGCCGACACAAAGACTGAGCGACCACGCCGGGCCGACACAAAGACTGAGCGACCACGCCGGGCCGACACAAAGACAGAGCGACCACGCCGGGCCGACACAAAGACAGAGCGACCACGCCGGGCCGACACAAAGACTGAGCGACCACGCCGGGCCGACACAAAGACAGAGCGACCACGCCGGGCCGACACAAAGACAGAGCGACCACGCCGGGCCGACACAAAGACTGAGCGACCACGCCGGGCCGACACAAAGACAGAGCGACCACGCCGGGCCGACACAAAGACAGAGCGACCACGCCGGGCCGACACAAAGACTGAGCGACCACGCCGGGCCGACACAAAGACTGAGCGACCACGCCGGGCCGACACAAAGACTGAGCGACCACGCCGGGCCGACACAAAGACAGAGCGACCACGCCGGGCCGACACAAAGACAGAGCGACCACGCCGGGCCGACACAAAGACAAAGCGACCACGCCGGGCCGACACAAAGACAGAGCGACCACGCCGGGCCGACACAAAGACAGAGCGACCACGCCGGGCCGACACAAAGACTGAGCGACCACGCCGGGCCGACACAAAGACAGAGCGACCACGCCGGGCCGACACAAAGACAGAGCGACCACGCCGGGCCGACACAAAGACAGAGCGACCACGCCGGGCCGACACAAAGACAGAGCGACCACGCCGGGCCGACACAAAGACAGAGCGACCACGCCGGGCCGACACAAAGACAGAGCGACCACGCCGGGCCGACACAAAGACTGAGCGACCACGCCGGGCCGACACAAAGACAGAGCGACCACGCCGGGCCGACACAAAGACTGAGCGACCACGCCGGGCCGACACAAAGACTGAGCGACCACGCCGGGCCGACACAAAGACAGAGCGACCACGCCGGGCCGACACAAAGACAGAGCGACCACGCCGGGCCGACACAAAGACAGAGCGACCACGCCGGGCCGACACAAAGACTGAGCGACCACGCCGGGCCGACACAAAGACTGAGCGACCACGCCGGGCCGACACAAAGACTGAGCGACCACGCCGGGCCGACACAAAGACTGAGCGACCACGCCGGGCCGACACAAAGACAGAGCGACCACGCCGGGCCGACACAAAGACAGAGCGACCACGCCGGGCCGACACAAAGACTGAGCGACCACGCCGGGCCGACACAAAGACAGAGCGACCACGCCGGGCCGACACAAAGACAGAGCGACCACGCCGGGCCGACACAAAGACTGAGCGACCACGCCGGGCCGACACAAAGGCAGAGCGACCACGCCGGGCCGACACAAAGACAGAGCGACCACGCCGGGCCCACACAAAGACTGAGCGACCACGCCGGGCCGACACAAAGACTGAGCGACCACGCCGGGCCGACACAAAGACAGAGCGACCACGCCGGGCCGACACAAAGACAGAGCGACCACGCCGGGCCGACACAAAGACAGAGCGACCACGCCGGGCCGACACAAAGACTGAGCGACCACGCCGGGCCGACACAAAGACAGAGCGACCACGCCGGGCCGACACAAAGACAGAGCGACCACGCCGGGCCGACACAAAGACAGAGCGACCACGCCGGGCCGACACAAAGACAGAGCGACCACGCCGGGCCGACACAAAGACAGAGCGACCACGCCGGGCCGACACAAAGACAGAGCGACCACGCCGGGCCGACACAAAGACAGAGCGACCACGCCGGGCCGACACAAAGACTGAGCGACCACGCCGGGCCGACACAAAGACAGAGCGACCACGCCGGGCCGACACAAAGACAGAGCGACCACGCCGGGCCAACACAAAGACAGAGCGACCACGCCGGGCCGACACAAAGACTGAGCGACCACGCCGGGCCGACACAAAGACTGAGCGACCACGCCGGGCCGACACAAAGACAGAGCGACCACGCCGGGCCGACACAAAGACAGAGCGACCACGCCGGGCCGACACAAAGACAGAGCGACCACGCCGGGCCGACACAAAGACAGAGCGACCACGCCGGGCCGACACAAAGACTGAGCGACCACGCCGGGCCGACACAAAGACTGAGCGACCACGCCGGGCCGACACAAAGACAGAGCGACCACGCCGGGCCGACACAAAGACTGAGCGACCACGCCGGGCCGACACAAAGACTGAGCGACCACGCCGGGCCGACACAAAGACAGAGCGACCACGCCGGGCCGACACAAAGACTGAGCGACCACGCCGGGCCGACACAAAGACTGAGCGACCACGCCGGGCCGACACAAAGACTGAGCGACCACGCCGGGCCGACACAAAGACTGAGCGACCACGCCGGGCCAACACAAAGACTGAGCGACCACGCCGGGCCGACACAAAGACTGATGAATGGGGAGAAAACCCGTGTTTTACCACGATACGTTTTACCCAGATGGTCTCCACCCGTACAAACGAGAGTCCCGGGTGAAACATGGTGAGACGATAGATAACAGAGATGCATTTACGAATGAGGAGACCACTCGTGTAGCCCCCCCCCCCCCTCCCCCCTCAGCCCCCTCCCTCTTCTACCCACAGCCCACAGCCCCCTATCTCACAGCCCCATGGTGACAGGCACATAAACCAATAGGCATTTTTTACCCACCCAAGGGAGTCGCATCCTCAGACAAAACACTCTCATTACAAATTAAATGTGTTATTTGGCCTGTTACACCACACGCTGGACAGTGGGACTGCTGTGTTTCCGCACACCGGGTTCCCGCTTGGTACCCATGTATGTATTATTCCCGCAATGGCCATCACAAAGATAGAAATAAATAATGCATAAGCAAGTTGCTGGCGACGTGACTGGCGCAAAGAAACGTGAAATAATACATGGGGATCTCCGACCGTCAACGTGCCATTTACGAAGGGCGAGTCCCATACCAATCGCCCATAATTTGTAACTTTTGGCAACCTGTAAAGAAAGACATTTGAGAAATAATGCATAAATAATATGTTTTACACAAACTAAGTAATAGTGGTCCCCAGAATCCATCAATTTAGAAAAAAACATAACATGGCGAAAATCCCTAGGCGAAAAATGATTAAAAGATTGAAATAAAGATTGAGCTTAGATTTATAGATAGAAAATTCAAGAATGAATGGCGAAAAATAAACACTAAAACGAATAGGGTCAAAGACCGAGATAAGAGGTGGGGGTGGAGTCGGGTGGTGACAGGTGGGGGGTGGAAATGGGGGAAATGGGGTTTCGTCCCTCGCAGAAGAAATTCTAAGAACAGCGTCTTTGAGGCGCCAAGAAATCTGTGGCAAGCCCTGTGGCGGTAATTAACTTGCATCAGTGGCTGAGCGACTCGCTTCATTCCCTCCTCACAATGGGTCAGACAGAAGGAAGGTGTTTCGGTGGTACGGCATGGCACGGGGGTAGTGCAGAGAGCGGGGCTAGTGCAGAGAGCGGGTAGTGCAGAGAGCGGGGGTAGTGCAGAGCGGGTAGTGCAGAGAGCGGGGGTAGTGCAGAGGGCGGGGCTAGTGCAGAAAGCGGGTAGTGCAGAGAGCGGGGGTAGTGCAGAGCGGGTAGTGCAGAGATGGAGGTATTGCAGAGAGCGGGTAGTGCAGAGATGGGGTAGTGCAGAGAACGGGGGTAGTGCAGAAAGCGCGGGTAGTGCAGAGAGCGGGGGTAGGGCAGAGAGCAGGGGTAGTGCAGAGATGGATGTAGTGCAGAGATGGAGGTAGTGCAGAGAGTGAGGGTAGTGCAGAGAGTGGGTAGTGCAGAGATGAAGGTAGTGCAGAGAGCGGAGGTAGTGCAGAGAGCGGGTAGTGCAGAGAGCGGGGGTAGTGCAGAGAGCGGGTAGTGCAGAGATGGGGTAATGCAGAGAGCGGGGGTAGTACAGAGAGCGGGGGTAGTGCAGAGAGCGGGGGTAGTGCAGAGAGCGGGTAGTGCAGAGATGGGGTAGTGCAGAGAGCGGGGGTAGTGCAGAGAGCGGGGGTAGTGCAGAGAGCGGGTAGTGCAGAGATGGGGTAGTGCAGAAAGCGTGGGTAGTACAGAAAGCGGGGGTAGTGCAGAGAGCGTGGGGAGTACAGAGAGCGGGGGTAGTACAGAGAGCGGGGATAGTACAGAGAGCTGGGCTAGTGTAGAGAGCGGGGGTAGTGCAGAGAGCGGCGGTAGTGCAGAGAGCGGGAGTGGTACAGAGAGCGGGTAGTGCAGAGATGGAGGTAGTGCAGAGATGAAGGTTGTGCAGAGAGTGAGGGTAGTGCAGAGAGTGGGTAGTGAAGAGATGGAGGTAGTGCAGAGAGCGGGGGTAGTGCAGAGAGCGGGTAGTGCAGAGAGCGGGGGTAGTGCAGAGCGGGTAGTGCAGAGAGCGCGGGTAGTGCAGAGAGCGGGGGTAGTGCAGAGCGGGTAGTGCAGAGATGGAGGTAGTGCAGAGCTGGAGGTAGTGCAGAGCTGGAGGTAGTGCAGAGAGCGGGTAGTGCAGAGATGGAGGTAGTGCAGAGAGTGAGGGTAGTGCAGAGAATGGGTAGTGCAGAGATGGAGATAGTACAGAGAGCGGGGGTAGTGCAGAGAGCGGGTAGTGCAGAGATGGGGTAGTGCAGAGAGCGGGGGTAGTACAGAGAGCGGGGGTAGTGCAGAGAGCGGGTAGTGCAGAGATTGGGTAGTGCAGAGAGCGGGGGTAGTGCAGAGAGCGGGGGTAGTGCAGAGAGCGGGTAGTGCAGAGATGGGGTAGTGCAGAGAGCGGGGGTAGTGCAGAGAGCGCGGGTAGTGCAGAGAGCAAGGGTAGTGCAGAGAGCAAGGGTAGTGCAGAGAGCGGGGGTAGTACAGAGAGCGGGGGTAGTGCAGAGAGCGTGGGTAGTGCAGAGAGGCGGTAGTGCAGAGAGCGGGTAGTGCAGAGATGGGGTAATGCAGAGAGCGGGGGTAGTACAGAGAGCGGGGGTAGTGCAGAGAGCGGGGGTAGTGCAGAGAGCGGGTAGTGCAGAGATGGGGTATTGCAGAGAGCGGGGGTAGTGCAGAGAGCGGGGGTAGTGCAGAGAGCGGGTAGTGCAGAGATGGGGTAGTGCAGAAAGCGTGGGTAGTACAGAGAGCGGGGGTAGTGCAGAGAGTGTGGGGAGTACAGAGAGCGGGGGTAGTACAGAGAGCGGGGCTAGTACAGAGAGCGGGGCTAGGTTAGAGAGCGGGGGTAGTGCAGAGAGCGGCGGTAGTGCAGAGAGCGGGAGTGGTACAGAGAGCGGGTAGTGCAGAGATGGAGGTAGTGCAGAGATGAAGGTAGTGCAGAGAGTGAGGGTAGTGCAGAGAGTGGGTAGTGCAGAGATGGAGGTAGTGCAGAGAGCGGGGGTAGTGCAGAGAGCGGGTAGTGCAGAGAGCGGGGGTAGTGCAGAGCGGGTAGCGCAGAGAGCGCGGGTAGTGCAGAGAGCGGGTAGTGCAGAGAGCGGGGGTAGTGCAGAGCGGGTAGTGCAGAGCTGGAGGTAGTGCAGAGAGCGGGTAGTGCAGAGATGGAGGTAGTGCAGAGAGTGAGGGTAGTGCAGAGAGTGGGTAGTGCAGAGATGGAGATAGTACAGAGAGCGGGGGTAGTGCAAAGAGCGGGTAGTGCAGAGATAGGGTAGTGCAGAGAGCGGGGGTAGTGCAGAGAGCGCGGGTA
The DNA here is from genome assembly GCA_964019135.1 of Arenicola marina. Lineage (NCBI taxonomy): Eukaryota > Metazoa > Annelida > Polychaeta > Arenicolidae > Arenicola > Arenicola marina. The sequence continues at coordinate 10,549 of CAXHSH010000691.1, forward strand.
GTGCAGATAGCGGGGGTAGTGCAGGGAGCGCGGGTAGTGCAGAGAGCGGGGGTAGTACAGAGAGCGGGGGTAGTGCAGAGAGCGTGGGTAGTGCAGAGAGGCGGTAGTGCAGAGAGGGAGTAGTGCAGAGATGGGTATAGCAGAGAGCGGGGGTAGTGCAGACCGGGGGTAATGCGGACCGGGGGTAGTGCAGACCGGGGGTAGTGCAGGGGGCGGGGCTAGTGCAGAGAGCGGGGGTAGTACAGAGAGCGGGGGTAGTAGAGAGAACGGGGGTAGTACAGACCGGGGGTAGTGCTGGGAGCGGGGTAGTGCAGCGAGCGGAATTAGTTCATAAACCCCCCCAGCCCCGGGGCTTCGTCTGTGACAACAATGAGGACGCACGTTATATTTTCGCTGACATCGCATCCATTCCTTCTGTGTAAGAACAATTCTGGCTTGCTCCACTAGCTCAACGGAATGGGGGGGGGCATGATGGGGGGGGGGGGGCAAGAGGGGGGCATGTGGGGGGCTAGAGGGAGGGGGCATGAGGGAAGCGGCATTTTAAAGGGGGTTGAGAGGGGAGGATATGAGATCCACAGTTTTCGCAGAGGGTACATAATACCTGCACCTGTTCCACGGGCTTAAAGCCCCTGTTATCAAGGGCGCCCGGCTCCTGACACTAAATCCCCATCTGATTTTTCCTTGTTATTTGCAAACACTTTATTTATGGAGGTCTCCCTGGGTTTTATCACAGAAGGTCAGTGCTTTTCATGTCTCACAGCATGAACTTGTGGAAAAACCGAGCGATTTATTTCATTGCTGTGGCGCATAATTCACATTAAATTACGGGAGAAAGGAGAGACCCGGCAAAACTGATAACTCAACTCATGTTTAAACTGTTCGGTAATTGGAATGCAGACGAGAGAGTGCGACGCCTGGCGGAGCATTAACCGAGAGACTGATCCGTCCTCCTAGCGCCACCTGGCGGTCACGTTATAAACAAAGCTGGCGATTTGGAGCGCGGATACATCTCGCAAATACGAGGTTATGTTTCCCACTTAAACAATCTTTTGCAAGAGCTTCCGCCTTCTGTCGTTGGTGCAAGGCTCGAGAAGGCATTTGTCTGACTGAGATAAACACTTGATAAGGTGCCTCTAGGTATCACGGGCACCGAAAACTCGGGTTCCATGCATAAACACTCAGACACACGTGGGCTTATTTTCATGTTAATGGGTGTCCGTTGAACGCTTAGTTGCAAATATTAACGGCACATTCTTTTCTTGTCCTGGTCTGCTTATGCATGTTGCGTCATATATCATCGGGGGTTAAATTTTAGGTAGACCCAGAACCAGAACGTTTTTGTTGCATGTAACCAATCACGATCACGGCGTTCATTGAGCCAACCAAT
>CAXHSH010000693.1:0-12752 GCA_964019135.1 Arenicola marina
AGCTTTGGTAAACGCCAGGTGAAACATGCACAAAACCCGGGTTCCTGTCGCACAGAAAAATGTACCCCCCCCCCCTCCCCCCTCCCCGTCCCACTGAGTGAATGACGAGGCACAGCGCCACCGCGCTCTCCAATAGGGGGCGCCCTGAAGATTCTGGTCGGATCGCCAAGTAGTCATTAATCCTGGGACAAATTCTATTTGGTTGTCCCCCGGGACGTCTAATATGACGCCTGAGACCTCTCAGGAACCCAATCACCCTCTTCATTTGGCAGCAGCACCGCGTAGGAATACAACGCGATGAATAACCCCGCGCTGCCCGCGCACTATTTTTGTCGCCTCTCGGCTGGGAACGTTGTTTGGTGAAGTCTCGCGGGATCAGGACGTGATGTCTACCGGCTCAGAAGACTCGTCCCGAGATTAAACGCAGCTTAGGCGGACCAGCCGGACTCCGCTCTGTTGCGTTGTCATGGCGACACGTATCGAATACATGATGTGCGTGCGCTTTTTTTTAGTCATTTGCTTAACAAAAGTTTACGGCGATCCTTTAATTATCGCCTAAATATCCAGCGACATCTTTTTCACTTACTAATAGGAAGAAAATCTTGGCTATAAGTTAATGAATAATTTGAAAAATGCCACTATCAACGACATTGCTATGGTTCACACTGGTGTAAAGTACGGACCGTCAGTGTGGAGGCAAAAAGAAAATGGCTGCCGTCGGTTCCTACCTGAGAAGGCGCACAGAAGGGTGGTCCCAGTGCATTGTGGGATAAATCGGTGTTCTACCATCCACACCGAAGGGAATCAATCCCCGGTGGTCACGTGACCTTCAATTTCTGTGCAGCGCCCTCTCACGTCATAAACTGCGACAGACCTGACGTGTGTGGACCTGCACCTAGCGAGTCCCCCCGGCTATGGGCCTCTCTCTCCCTCTCCCTCTCCCTCTCCCCCGCCCTCTCTCTCCCGCGCTCCTGAGGGACCGAGGGAAGAGACGGGCGATGCAGGGTGGGGGTGGGAGGCGAGGGACAGACAACCAGCACTCTCGGGGACACTGTAAGACAGCCCCCCCCCCCACTTCCTCTCCCATCATGACAGCATGGAGCGAGTCTGCTGACCCACGCAGTCTGCTCCAACATAACGTCCCCGAGAACGAAAGACTCCACCTGCCCCAGTACAACTCTCTGGCTTAGGAATACAGAACGCCACATTCTCTATATATGACTTGATTCCTTCTGCTTGGTCACAACACACAACGCGACATTTCGCCCCGGGCGGAAATCTCGTCATCCGCGAGAACTCGCGGGAGACATCGGGCGTCACTTAAATACAGACTTGCGTATGTATCTCTGTTTCTGGCGCTGATATGGGGGTATATGATGGGAACGTGTCTCATACCTCGGCCGGGGATAATGTCAGTATACGATACCTTAACAACGACAAATAACACACGAACGGGAATTACCACCCCAAGACACGCCTATAATGCCATATTATCGCCCATGGATGTCTCACCTTCGTATGTGGAATAGACTCCCGGCAAGCCCCCCGAGTATTTTAACCAAGCAGGCAGGAGATGATTTTCAAACAGTAATCAATATTAAATTTATTAAATCTATTTACGAAAACATTAGAGCGCCATTTGTCACCGAAGAAGTATATACTAATATCAAACGAACATAAAGCCGATGAGCGTAATTTTGTTTATATCAGTCGATATCATGTTTCACGGACAGGTTTTGAATGCATGTAGTCAGCAGGGAAGGAAGACAAGTTATGTTGTCTCATCTTGTTGTACATGTATATATGTGGACGGAATGCGGCGCATAAAGTTAGTTTCAGCCATTATTTGGTGTGGGTGTAAATGGGAAGTCACCTAAACATGTTGGGAGGTTGGCCGTGCAGGCCGCAGTGAGAGTGGGAGGCGGCTTGATTACAGGCAATTACCACGCATTGCGTTATGAATGCGGCAACCATTATGTCATGGTAACGGGGGGGGGGGGGCGGTGGCGGCGGCGGGGGGAAGAGTGGTGAGGGGGGGGGGGGTGTAAAAGTGGCCTGTTCACAGCGGGCTGCAATCAGTGACATCTACACAAAGGTACTACCCTTTATGTGCAGGCAACAGGGAGTCTTCCAACTGCAATATTACCTGGGAAAAATCACAGGTCTCGTTTCTCTGTCTCCTCAATGGAAAACATTGGCACGGCTTGCCTCAATGCTACAGGGGTCTAACTGACGAGGGTAGGGAGGGTGGGGGGATGGGTGGGCGTCGGGGTGGAGTCGGGCGGGGCCGGGTGGCGAGGGTGCCAGGGAGTGGCAGGAGGGGGGGGGGTAGAAGGCGGCGAGACACGGGGGCAAAGTGACAATACTCACTCCCGCGGTGACAAAGTTTGGTTTTGTTTGTGAGAGGCGGGCGATAAAAGGCGATGAGTCCATCTGCCTCAGCCCCGGGGCGACACCCGTCAGGTTACGTAGGGCACGGGGTGGTGGGGCGTGGGGTGGGGGTAGGGTAGGGGTAGGGGTAGGGGGACAGGGGGAACATGCCACATAATAAAGTCTTCACCTCGTTTTAAAAAAAAACAGTATGGCTGCACTATAACCTATTGCAGCTGGACTGATGTCTATGTTTCAACCAGTTTCAGCCGATTTCAATTCCGTGTCGCCTGTAATAGTCTCAGCAGTGTCATTTAAAGACGCAGTTAACGAAATGTGTCAATGTTACCAAGCCCCCCCCCCCCCCCCCCTACCACCCTCTCTCCCCGCTGCGACAAGAGCTACCAAGGTATCCGCCTCCCTGTATTATACCCGTGCCCTGTCCTCACCCTCCCCTGACCTGGCCTCTCCCAGAGGCCTGACCCCTCGGCCTGGAGCCTCCTCCCTCACCGCACCAGCCTCAGCTCGTTAGTTCTTATCCCTCTATCCTTATAACAGTCTCTGACAACAGCTTGCGCAGGCAAAGAAAGAAGCAAGGGGCTCTATTTCTATGAGGCGCCGCGTCCGCTGTGTCGGAGGGAGACGGTCGCGGTGAACACCACAATGCCAGCCTCACAGCCAGCCGGCCCAAGGATTCTCTCACTAACTATACGCCACCACGGAGTGATGGCTACAAGCTGAGATACCTTTTATCACCCCCTTCCCTTCCCTTTGGTCCGCCTTCCCCTGTAATCTCGGACCGGCTTCGGTGTGTATCTTCTCCCTCTCATCCAACTTTACTGTTCCGTAGCTGACGTGGCGCAGTTCGCACTTTACCAGCAGCCGATGTGCACCCACTTCCGGTCGAGCGCGAAAACATTTCACTCACAAACTAAAAGTTGTGAAAGCGAGCGCCCTCTGCTTGGAGAATGGGTTGAAACAATGACGTCTGACACGGTCCTGACGTTATTGTCCCCTTTGAACCGGTTTTTTATCTCGGTAAGGCGTCAGTTTTGTGTTAGAGCGTTGTGTAACTCAGAGCGGATAGAGAGTGCACCTCAACACGCGGGGTGTACAAGATCACTCTCAGGTCATTGTTTTAACACTAGGGAGCGCGCCAAGACATTGTATGATTTATGATTTGTAACTTCTGGTAAATGTAGCCCGAATAATAACAAAAAATAATGTAAAGTTTCAAGGTATTATATCATTGTTATGCAATTTTACTTGCGCCTAAGAAAAGATGCGAGTATACCTTTCGAATATAAAATATGGGCAAACAACCAAGTAAAACAATATCAACATAAAAAGATGTGTAAACGTTCAGCTCCAAAATGTCGCTGTGTAAACAACGTATTATTTTAGCAACCTCGCATAACGAAACTAAAGCCATTCCAAGGCACATGCCATACAAACGGCAGCACTTGAATTATCAGAAACCAAAAGTCAAAAGTGAGTTGACAGTTTCGAGTGTGCGAGGAGGCCCCCCAGCAAATCACATCGCATTCCTTATAGGATGGCGAGCGGAGTGGGTCACCCCTAACGTCGAAGTACACCCCTCTACCCCCCCCCCCCCACCGCTGCGGCCAGCGTCCCTGTGGAGGGGACCATAATGCTCTTCAATGCCTAGCATGTCTCCAGGGCAAAAACCGATTGTAAGTACCCACGACGTCCCTTGTACCCACCCCCCTTCTTCCCTCCATACCCCCCCCCCCCCCCACCACAACCCCATCTTGACAAGTGCGGGGCCAAGTGACGTAAAGCGGGTAATTATTAAAGCCACATTGCGCGCGCAGTTACGTCAGCTTACGGTACCGGCAAACACGTCGCGCTAATTGAAAGGGTGGGTGGGAGCCCCTCACCCCCCCCCCCTAACCGCCCTACAAACCACAGCGCGCAGTCTCCCTCTGCGACTCAGTGCCCGAGGGGACACATCAGCCACTCTCCCCGAACCATATACGAACAACTTGTAGAGAAATGGATTGAGAACTGAGCGTAGAGCTGGGACGGAGGGGGTGGTGGGGTGGTGGGGGGGGGGGTTAAAGAGGTCAGTTGACCGGAATAACTAGGCGTGGAGTGTGGGTAATGCTAAATGGGGGTGAAAGGAGGAGGGGAGGGGGGGGGGTGAAAGGAGGAGGGAAGGGGGGGGGGGGGCTGAGGCAGGAGGTACAGAAGTCCATTATCCCTCGCTGTGACAAGCATAAGGCCTGTAATCTTGCCTGTTCGCCTGTCAATGAAGTGACAACGGCTCACCTTTGCGGTACCACCGTGAACGTCCAAGGCAAGTCACAGCAGATGTCCCTCCAGCGAAACCTCTCACACTCTACGGTGCACAGATCATTGCAGTGAGAGAGAAAGGGGAGAGACCTTTCTTCACAGCAAGACGTATATTATGTAAATATACACCATAACATGTGAGCTGTTTGGGTAGGTACGATCTGTTAGATATTTAATTCGCTCAATAATTGTTCATCAATGTGTGTGTTCTGAGACACCAAGACACGGTTATATTGGACTGGCTCGCCGTCATCATCAGCACCCCAATATGGCATCAACATTCCATCGAGTATCAAATGTATCTCATTGCATGGGCGTGTAGGAATTACAGCGATACTAAGTCACAACTGATAAGAGCGCACAGTGTACGGTCGGTAGGCCTACCGCAAACAATGTACGGTCGGTAGGCCTACACGCAAACAACTGGAAGATATCGGTTTTTTGAGACGGGGTTGGGGGTTGGGAAGGAGAGAGTAAGGAAAAGGAAGCAGTGGGCAAGGGGGAGGGGAGGGGAGGGAAAGGGGGAGGGGAAGGGTCACGGGGGAGGGAAAGGGGGGAGGGGGTGGGAGGAGACGAGACGGGAGTCACATATCTCACAGGTAGGATCAGTCCCCGCCCAGATCCCTATCTCCGGATTCGTATCCACGGGATGATCCATACTCCAGCATTCTACAGAGGGAAACCCAATCGGGATCTGCAGATCACTGTCGGCCTCATCTTACGTTTGAATCCCGACGCGATCTCGGTGAGATCACGGTGGATCCCGGAGATTGGCCGGGAGCGAGGGGTAATCGACTGAAGCCAACAGGACACATGGATCCAGAGATTGTCAGCAGGTCGAGGCGGGTCCTTCACTTCCGGAATGGCGCGAGTCATCTGGAGCTACCAGACGGAGAGGGTGTGTGTGTGTGTGGAAGTGGGGGGGGGGGGTTTCTCAGACAAGGGCGATGTCCCCAGACAGAGAGGGGGGTGGGGGAGAATGGACAATAAGCTGAATCCGTCAAGATTTCCTCGTGGCGACAATTTCTTTTATAATTTATTTAATAAAAAATGATGTAAATTTTTAACCCACCGACAAACCCTACTTATGCATTGAGTTATAACAAAAAGAAAATTATCAAAAATAGCATTGAGTTGGCCTGTTTACATATGGTTAAATGGTCCTGTTTAAAACTTATAACATATTGTCAGCTTCGAATAGAAACAGACGGCGACGCTTTTCCTGCATGGTGTGGACATATTTTTCCTGAACGTGTTTTGTGTTAAAGTGATACTGAATAATTGAGCTGACTTATAAAAAAAACACCATCTCAAATCTTTGCCAGATAATTACTTAAACATGGTAAAATAATAAATCAGTTAATGCATTGAACGTTCGTTAACAAAACTGCTGTCACAGTAAATAATTATACAGTTATTTATCTGCAATTAGACTGTGGTGCGAGGTTTTCTGCCGCAAGGTCGGGTGTTTCGAGGCCTTGTTTTCACAGAAATCGAGTTGGTCGCTGCAAACGAAGTGAGGGTGAGAGAAATATATGTAGACAACCGTCTTGGGTTTCCAGGCATGCGCATCGTAAACACAGGCTTGTCGTATTGGGGGCAACGAGAAGGTAGGGGCGGGAAGATGGGAGGGGGCGGGGAGAAGGAGGGAGGCACGGGGGGGAGGGGGTCGGGGGCCAGGGGAAGGCAGGGTTCCCCCAGCCCGCCGCCAGAGCCCGCCACCAGTCCCCCAATCAAGCCAGGTGCCTGCCCCCGCCGATATCTGCCTCATTCGATCGCTTGGCCCCTGGCAATTTGGACGCAAGGTATATTTATGTAGAAGAATCCACAGGGCAGCTGGTTGTTATCAGAGTCCTCGACACACCAACCAACGCGAAGCCTGAAACAGGGCAACTCGCAGTGAGAGGCAGTGAGAGGGCTGCGAACTCCTCCGCCGTCTCTACTACCACCGCGCACTGTGCGCATTGTCTCTCATTGCCCGCCACTATTATGCAGTCAGTTAATGTCGCACCATTGGCTTCTGTTCTTGCTCTTCGAAGTCTTAACTGGCTATTATAATCTGACGCAAGCGAAAGTGCGCACTGTAGGGCGATTAAAGGAAAGCCCTGTGAGGTCCTGGCGACATCACAGAGGTCCGGTTTCTCAGGCCGCATACGGGCACCACAGGGGTCATGTTTCGGCTTCAGACGGGCATGTGTCAACGCGCGCCTGGCCTCAATTAATCCCAGCCTCGCGTGTCACGTGCGACTCGTCAACTCAGGACGACTCTCCCCATCAACACCTGGGTAAAAGAGGGCTGAATGATGCTGCGGGTCGAACCTTATCCCCCCCCCCCCGCTCCACCCGCCCCCGTGGTGTCGCTGGTCAGGGCTTGTGACGGCCGAATTCAATACGGTAATGGTATAGTCCAGTCCCAGAGGCGGCTCTGTGCAGCTCTGCGTGGATGGAGGGGAGCCTGACAGACCGCCTAAAAGGGGGCCACAGCTGCGGCGGCCCCGACGCAGACGACATTTTAGGGATGGATGTCGTTTTCCCGCCAAAGGAAGTGACCCACGCAAGGAGCGCGCGGGTCCCTCTGTTTCCCGCCGTTCTGGCGTGCAGCAGACGACGACCGGGTATCGTGTGTTTCCGGCGAGAAGCCCAAGCGACATTGTCGCTGTCCCCAGTTCAACCGCTGATGGCTCTTTGAGGTGTTTGGATTACGTGTTGTGGGCGGGGGCGGAAGGAGGGCTGCGGCTCTTAGCATCTCACGTCAGGGGTGATGACGAGGCTTCTACACTCGTCTTGCCTCGTACTCTCTTTTTCATCTCGTAACACTCACACAATGCATGCCCCCCCCCCCCCCGTAGCCATCCCCTTTCTTACCGAACATAGGTGGTTGGATACACGTGTTACAGTCTGACTAGTGTGTTCACGACGATGTCTGAAGCCAGTAACCTGGGCCGTCGGGACTTGACAACACGCTAGGCCGCCATGACTCGGCCGACAAGGACCCTCCCCCCCCCCCTCCACCGACCCTCCTTACCCACTCCTTGTTGTCAGTGGTAACGGCTCACCCAGGTCTAACTCCCCATATTATCGTCCATCCCTCCATTGCCTCTGTCGCCTCTCAGAGTGTGTTATATATCTATATTTACACACGATAACAGTACAGCATGGAGCCGGGCGACACAGTTTTTACCACATACAATGACAAGGTTTGTCGTATTGTCCTAACAACCAGGCGGACCTGTGCGGACATTGGAGCGCTGCATATCGGTACATTTGAGAATAAAATAACGCTCGTGTTTTCGAAACAAAAAAGGTGATATGAGCCTTTTAATGGCGGTGTCATTAGGAGCAAATGTCGGCGGCATCTAACGCTTCAATAGACATAAAATGAATTACCGTTGATTGTCTCAAATCAGAAGCCGCACTGAGCGCGTCTAAAAGTAATCATCATTATCAACCAAAAATATTATTTTATCGACTGCGAAATGTCAAAGCGGATTGCAATCACGACAATCTCAACGGGGAGAATTATGGCGTTCCCCAGCGGGAGCCGAGTGAACTAGCCTGGACGCCATTAGTGTGAGCAGAGACGTCATCATACGGGTCTTGGGAGGATAGATAGGGGAGAGGGGGGGGGGCGTCCTGGAGTGGGGCAGTGACGGGGCGACCCACCCGGGGTTCGTTAGGTGTTCCGGCGGCGGGCGGCCGCAGTAATCCACCCTGACACACTCACACTGACCTCTGACCCCGGACAGAGGACAGCTCCCGGTAACCGGATTGTGTCTCTACCAAATCTAGGGTAAGGGACAAAGCCTTATCCCGGGCGGACCCCGTGGTGATGGGGTGGGGGTGGTTGTGACGGGACGTGTGGGTGACAGAGGCAAGAGACTGACGCACGGTGGGGGGTCTGAGGGTGGAATGGATGCTCCACCTCCCCGCGGAGTCATGACAACCAGGCTGACAAACTGCAGTCATTGTCATTTAGGGGTAATAACTTGGAAGGCGTATGGCCTCCATAGATCTCGCTCTGGTCACTGCAGTCTCTGTAGTTTGTCAGACCCAGAAGATGTATGACACTCGGGTTAAAGTTAACCTTAAAGAGCGGTGTTTAAATGTAAAGAATGATGAGGACCTGTTACAATCTTGTTATATTAATTAATCAAGTCGTTTAAAGGGCCTGTTTCACTCTCGCCCGGGAGAGGGCGCTGGTCACTGAGAGGCTGTGAACACGACATTGGAGTCGACACCGGTGACCCGCGCGCCGCGCTAATCCAATAACGATAATCCACCGGTCGGTTCCGCCGCAGTGGGACCTCCCCCACTGGACGCCCGCACGCCCGCACGCCCGCCCCTCCCTCCCCCGCACCCCCAGCCGGGGGTGGTTACAGGGTGCTTCTAGGGGATAATACGGTGTCAAGCATAGGGCACCGCCCGGGATTTAAGGCCGCCACCAATGTGCTTGTTGTAAGAGCTGGTGCCGGGGATGTTCACCCGTCCGTCGGGGCGCGCGTCCAGATTGCATCAACTTACAGAGCGACTCATTCCCCGCGACACCCGTGATTCCCGCCCATTTGTCTTCATTGCAGACGGCGCCGCACCGTTCTCCCCCTCCCCTCCACGCCGACCCTCTGATTGCGGGATTGTGTGCGAGGGGATCCGGCACGGATAGGGAGGGGGGGCGGGGGTTGAAAGGGGGCGAGAGGGTAGGAAGCAGGGTCTGCGGGGGGCGGCGACGGGGCGAAAAGCGCCACTCAAGTGGAAGAAACGGCGGAAGGGCCGATTGGACAAGTAAAGGAGAAGGAAATGGGAGCACAGAAGGAGAGTCGAGAGGAAATCACTGCCTGTCTCCCAGCTTCCCTCCCCTCTCCCTCAAACCACCGGACAAGCGGCCGCTAATTCGCCCTTTGTGGGACTGTCGGCGGCGGTCCGAAAGGTCATTTGTCGTCACACACACACAGACACCTACCCTGAGCACGCGCACTTGTCTACACCCCCTCCCTTCTCCCCGACCACCCCTTGACCGCCCTCCCCACGCGGTGATAACGGCTCATTGGCGACATGATACTAATGATGAACAGCTATTGACAGAAGACTTACACCCCATTTAGCCGCCGGAGGAGAGCCCGGATGTGGCGACCCACCCAGCGTCGACCAGCCGGACAGGAGCGAGGCGGCCTGGCGGTCCTGTGTGACGTCACCGATATGAAAAATACAACGTCATCAGAGGATCAGCGCCAGAGAAGGGGGTTGGCGGGGGGTGGGGGGGGTGCAGAGGATCAGCGCCAGTGAAGGAGGAGGGGGGGGGGGCGGGGGGGGGGGATGCAGACCTGTGGCATGCTTCAGTTCACCATAACAAACATAGCAATTATATCAATATATTTTGTAATATTTTTAAAGCATTATATTACACATATAATGGAGTTTTGTATTTTGTTATTGTCTTCGGTATATAGTATTAATAATAAAAGATAAGTTAATTATTGATTACGCAATAAATTCCCATGCATACTTAGGTAAATATTACGATGTCGTTATTAAATGTTATAACACGGATATTGTTACATAGGAACACACTATTTGCTTTTGCTGCGCTTGCAGTTTGTTACCACTTATAGTCTTCACGCACGGGGCTTGATGTCAGGCCGGGAATTTACAACGTGTAGAACCCTCACAGACAGGTAGACCTCACGGTGGGGGAGCCAAGAACTACGACCCAACGGAGGGTAGGCGGTCTCCCACCCCCGGGACCCCCAGGCTATGTGGTCAGCCAGAGTGGGGCACCGCTGTGACCCCCCACTCTCCCCCTGGCCAGGTGTAGCCATGACGAGGGGGATGGGGTTGGGGGGGGGGTGGCTTTGTCTCAGCGGCCCTGCCCCGGGGGCTGACGCCGGGTGGACCCTGATTGAGCGTCCGACCCCCTACCTACCCCTCCTCCCCCGCATCAAAAGACTTCTAATGAGTCGAATTATTCGCAGCTTTCCAAACTTAAAAAGCCTTAAGACGCGCGTCATAAAAGACAAATTAGAGACCTGCGAGCCAAACTAAGACCGCTCTGACTATAAGACAAACGCCGAACGTGTGCCTGTGTGTTTCTGTCTGTGTGTCCGGCACGTGTGAAGTCCGGTTAGCAGGGTTAATAAACAAGATGTCTGCGTGGTGTTCTCGGTGACTGAACCCTTGACCTTGCGTCAGGACGCCCGTCCTCGCCCTCACGTCTTGTTTTATTAATCCCCGCCTTGAGGGAGGACTAACGTCCGCAACCAAGTCACGGCCCGCTTCTCGTACCAGCGTGACTTGCAGATTGAGGTGTTCCGCGTATAGGAATGCGTCGATAAACATTACAACAAGGGTCGTTCACATGGATAAAATACCCGGATGTTCCACAGAACGATGCGCCGACAGTATATGTTCAAAATGTCTGTACAAAAATCATACGTTTTTTGCCGTGTGCGATGGCAATACTGTATTTATTGCATAGGTATAGATTTATTGTATGTGTTACTATTGGAGAATGTTTCGAAATCACAGTAGTTGCTACATAAAGAGATGGGGGGCGGGACCTGACTGTGTCTGAACGAGCCTCGACGCGGCTCTCCGTCCAGGCGGTTAACTAACTGTAGTTGGCAGTTGTTTCCTTTCGGGTTTCTGCGCGCACAATGTGTCTATTCCGGTGCGTTTAGTGATTACAAAGGTACAGTGGTCGCATAATAAACAGGCGAACGCAGAAAGAGACAGAACCCGGCTTTGAACTCGTCTTGAAAGGTCGTGAATGAGGCGGGAAGGGCTGGTGAGAGCCGTGGTAAAGCCGTGGTCCGAGCCCCGGGGCTAAAACATGGGGTGGAAACAGCGTGGGTCAAAGGGGCGGGGGAGCCCGCACCCCACGGGCGCTGTCCAAACAACAATACAGGGCGAGCGGCTACCGCTATGTCCAGGGGGAAGAAACCCTAAACCTGACTGGCTTGTATATACAGCGAGCGGAGACGAGGCTCGGGCGACGCACCGACTGTCTACATACGTACAACATACAGCCAGCTTCCTGCATGGGGGTGCAGCGGTCCTAGGGTCCACCAGATCGGGGTGTTATCGACACAGTCCCTTGTGCCCCTTGGTTCCACCCTCACCCCTTACTGCCCCCTCTCCTCCTCCCGCCGCCTCTCCCACCCACTTCCCTGTCCTGCCCCCCCCCCCCCTGGGAGCCGGCGCGCGCCCCTTGACCCCCCGCGGTGCCCCCGCGGTGCGCCCGCGGTGGCCAAGCGGTCAGAGGACATGGATTGATCAGCGAATTGTTCTCCCTTGGGAAGTCCAGTGTAAACACATTTGGCTGAGTCCACACAGAGAGCGGGATGAAGCCACCAGCAGCCACCCCACACCAGCCACACGAATCAACAGCCACACACCCACAACCCCCCATAGCCACCACCCACAGCCACCCACATCCACCCCAGCCAGTCGGGCCACGTGGCCACCCGGAGAGCTAAGTGACGGACACTTGTGCTCCGTTCACCGTAATAGAATCATCCCGACAGAGGCGATCATATTGCTAATATTGCAAATATTGCCTCTAACGTCTGCATACAACATTTACCAAGACCCCAAATAGAAATATGGCAAATAGAGAGATTAGCTATGCCCCATACGGTTAATATACACTGTAGGATGATTTAAGCAAAACCCCGTATAGGAAATAGCGAGATTACATAGGCTAATATAACATGTAGCATGATTTACCCATGCCCCATATGGCTAATTTAGTTTATAGCTAATTTCCCTAAAGGTTCCATTTAGATTATATGATCTATAACAACACTTACCCACCCCCCATCCCACGGCGAATATTTAGTGTAGTAAATATTTAGGCCGGGTCCATAAGACTACCCCGGGTTAGTCTACCGAGGCCTCTGGTTTGTAGAAATACATATAAATATGTATAATAAATTAGCATATCGACAAAAAGAGTTACTTCAGACACCAGTGCCTTCGGAAGCGGGGAAATTATTATTACCAAATGAACCGAAATTTATTTCGCGATTTATTTACCATTAACGGTGCATTTATAGTATTTTAAAATACCAGTC
>CAXHSH010000694.1:0-33746 GCA_964019135.1 Arenicola marina
CCTTCGCGCACGCCCGATTAACCAAATTTAGGAAATGGGCGAAAGAAAAGTGATTCTATTTGCCGAAAGCGCCATTTGTACCCGAAAAGTACTTTTTTACGAAACTGAAAAAGCCTACTTCTCCTCCAAATCGACAAATTTTGCATCAATAACATCATGGACTCCTTCGCGCACGCCCGATTAACCAAATTTAGGAATTGGGCGAAAGAAAAGTGATTCTATTTGCCGAAAACGCCATTTGTACCCGAAAAGTACTTTTTTACGAAACTAAAAAAGCCTACTTCTCCTCCAAATCGACAAATTTTGCATAAATAACATCATGGACTCCTTCGCGCACGCCCGATTAACCAAATTTAGGAAATGGGCGAAAGAAAAGTGATTCTATTTGCCGAAAACGCCATTTGTACCCGAAAAGTTCTTTTTTACGAAACTAAAAAAGCCTAGTTCTCCTCCAAATCGACAAATTTTGCATAAATAACATCATGGACTCCTTCGCGCACGCCCGATTAACCAAATTTAGGAAATGGGCGAAAGAAAAGTGATTCTATTTGCCGAAAACGCCTTTTGTACCCGAAAAGTACTTTTTCACGAAACTAAAAAAGCCTACTTCTCCTCCAAATCGACAAATTTTGCATAAATAACATCATGGACTCCTTCACGCACGCCCGATTAACCAAATTTAGGAAATGGGCGAAAGAAAAGTGATTCTATTTGCCGAAAACGCCATTTGTACCCGAAAAGTACTATTTTACGAAACTAAAAAAGCCTACTTCTCCTCCAAATCGACAAATTTTGCATAAATAACATCATGGACTCCTTCGCGCACGCCCGATTAACCAAATTTAGGAAATGGGCGAAAGAAAAGTGATTCTATTTGCCGAAAACGCCATTTGTACCCGAAAAGTTCTTTTTTACGACACTAAAGAAGCCTACTTCTCCTCCAAATCGACAAATTTTGCATAAATAACATCATGGACTCCTTCACGCACGCCCGATTAACCAAATTTAGGAAACGGGCGAAAGAAAAGTGATTCTATTTGCCGAAAACGCCATTTGTACCCGAAAAGTACTATTTTACGAAACTAAAAAAGCCTACTTCTCCTCCAAATCGACAAATTTTGCATAAATAACATCATGGACTCCTTCGCGCACGCCCGATTATACAAATTTAGGAATTGGGCGAAAGAAAAGTGGTTCTATTTGCCGAAAACGCCATTTGTACCCGAAAAGTACTATTTTACGAAACTAAAAAAGCCTACTTCTCCTCCAAATCGACAAATTTTGCATAAATAACATCATGGACTCCTTCACGCACGCCCTATTAACCAAATTTAGGAAATGGGCGAAAGAAAAGTGATTCTATTTGCCGAAAACGCCATTTGTACCCGAAAAGTACTTTTTTACGAAACTAAAAAAGCCTACTTCTCCTCCAAATCGACAAATTTTGCATAAATAACATCATGGACTCCTTCACGCACGCCCGATTAACCAAATTTAGGAAATGGGCGAAAGAAAAGTGATTCTATTTGCCGAAAACGCCATTTGTACCCGAAAAGTACTATTTTACGAAACTAAAAAAGCCTACTTCTCCTCCAAATCGACAAATTTTGCATAAATAACATCATGGACTCCTTCGCGCACGCCCGATTAACCAAATTTAGGAAATGGGCGAAAGAAAAGTGATTCTATTTGCCGAAAACGCCATTTGTACACGAAAAGTACTTTTTTACGAAACTAAAGAAGCCTACTTCTCCTCCAAATCGACAAATTTTGCATAAATAACATCATGGACTCCTTCACGCACGCCCGATTAACCAAATTTAGGATATGGGCGAAACAAAAGTTATTCAATTTGCCGAAAACGCCATTTGTACCCGAAAAGTACTTTTTTACGAAACTGAAAAAGCCTACTTCTCCTCCAAATCGACAAATTTTGCATAAATAACATCATGGACTTCTTCGCGCACGCCCGATTAACCAAATTTAGGAAATTGGCGAAACAAAAGTGATTCTATTTGCCGAAAACGCCATTTGTACCCGAAAAGTACTTTTTTACGAAACTAAAAAAGCCTACTTCTCCTCCAAATCGACAAATTTTGCATAAATAACATCATGGACTCCTTCGCGCACGCCCGATTAACCAAATTTAGGAAATGGGCGAAACAAAAGTGATTCTATTTGCCGAAAACGCTATTTGTACCCGAAAACTAATTTTTTACGAAACTAAAAAGCCTACTTCTCCTCCAAATCGACAAATTTTGCATAAATAACATCATGGACTCCTTCGCGCACGCCCGATTAACCAAATTTAGGAAATTGGCGAAGCAAAAGTGATTCTATTTGCCGAAAACGCTATTTGTACCCGAAAAGTACTTTTTTACGAAACTAAAAAGCCTACTTCTCTTCCAAATCGACAAATTTTGCATAAATAACATCATGGACTCCTTCGCGCACGCCCGATTAACCAAATTTAGGAAATGGGCGAAACAAAAGTGATTCTATTTGCCGAAAACGTCATTTGTACCCGAAAAGTACTTTTTTACGAAACTAAAAAAGCTTACTTCTCCTCCAAATCGATAAATTTTGCATAAATAACATCATGGACTCCTTCGCGCACGCCCGATTAACCAAATTTAGGAAATGGGCGAAACAAAAGTGATTCTATTTGCCGAAAACGCCATTTGTACCCGAAAACTACTTTTTTACGAAACTAAAAAGCCTACTTCTCCTCCAAATCGACAAATTTTGCATAAATAACATCATGGACTCCTTCGCGCACGCCCGATTAACCAAATTTAGGAAATTGGCGAAGCAAAAGTGATTCTATTTGCCGAAAACGCTATTTGTACCCGAAAAGTACTTTTTTACGAAACTAAAAAGCTTACTTCTCCTCCAAATCGACAAATTTTGCATAAATAACATCATGGACTCCTTCGCGCACGCCCGATTAACCAAATTTAGGAAATTGGCGAAACAAAAGTGATTCTATTTGCCGAAAACGCTATTTGTACCCGAAAAGTACTTTTTTACGAAACTAAAAAAGCCTACTTCTCCTCCAAATCGACAAATTTTGCATAAATAACATCATGGTCTCATTCGCGGACGCCCGATTAACCAAATTTGGGAAATTGGCGAAACAAAAGTGATTCTATTTGCCGAAAACGCCATTTTTACCCGAAAAGTACTTTTTTACGAAAGTAAAAAAGCCTACTTCTCTTCCAAGTCGACAAATTTTGCATAAATAACATCATAGACTCCTTCGCGCACGCCCAATTAACCAAATTTAGGAAATTGGCGAAACAAAAGTCATTCTATTTGCCGAAAACGCCATTTGTACCCGAAAAGTACTTTTTTACGAAACCGAAAAAACCTACTTCTCCTCCAAATCGACAAATTTTGCATAAATAACATCATGGACTCCTTCGCGCACGCCCGATTAACCAAATTTAGGAAATGGGCGAAACAAAAGTGATTCTATTTGCCGAAAACGCCATTTGTTCCCGAAAAGTACTTTTTTACGAAACTAAAAAAGCCTACTTCTCCTCCAAATCTACAAATTTTGCATAAATAACATCATGGACTCCTTCGCGCACGCCCGATTAACCAAATTTAGGAAATTGGCGAAACAAAAGTGATTCTATTTGTCGAAAACGCCATTTGTACCCGAAAAGTACTTTTTTACTAAACTAAAAAAGCCTACTTCTCCTCCAAATCGACAAATTTTGCATAAATAACATCATGGACTCCTTCGCGCACGCCCGATTAACCAAATTTAGGAAATGGGCGAAACAAAAGTGATTCTATTTGCCGAAAACGTCATTTGTACCCGAAAAGTACTTTTTTACGAAACTAAAAAAGCCTACTTCTCTTCCAAGTCGACAAATTTTGCATAAATAACATCATAGACTCCTTCGCGCACGCCCCAATTAAACAAATTTAGGAAATTGGCGAAACAAAAGTCATTCTATTTGCCGAAAACGCCATTTGTACCCGAAAAGTACTTTTTTACGAAACTGAAAAAGCCTACTTCTCCTCCAAATCGACAAATTTTGCATAAATAACATCATGGACTCCTTCGCGCACGCCCGATTAACCAAATTTAGGAAATTGGCGAAACAAAAGTGATTCTATTTGCCGAAAACGCCATTTGTACCCGAAAAGTACATTTTTACGAAACTAAAAAAGCCTACTTCTCCTCCAAATCGACAAATTTTGCATAAATAACATCATGGACTCCTTCGCGCACGCCCGATTAACCAAATTTAGGAAATGGGCGAAACAAAAGTGATTCTATTTGCCGAAAACGCCATTTGTACCCGAAAACTATTTTTTTACGAAACTAAAAACCTACTTCTCCTCCAAATCGACAAATTTTGCATAAATAACATCATGGACTCCTTCGCGCACGCCCGATTAACCAAATTTAGGAAATTGGCGAAGCAAAAGTGATTCTATTTGCCGAAAACGCTATTTGTACCCGAAAAGTACTTTTTTACGAAACTAAAAAGCCTACTTCTCCTCCAAATCGAAAAATTTTGCATAAATAACATCATGGACTCCTTCGCGCACGCCCGATTAACCAAATTTAGGAAATGGGCGAAACAAAAGTGATTCTATTTGCCGAAAACGTCATTTGTACCCGAAAAGTACTTTTTTACGAAACTAAAAAAGCTTACTTCTCCTCCAAATCGATAAATTTTGCATAAATAACATCATGGATTCCTTCGCGCATGCCCGATTAACCAAATTTAGGAAATTGGCGAAACAAAAGTGATTCTATTTGCCGAAAACGCCATTTTTACCCGAAAAGTACTTTTTTACGAAACTAAAAAAGCCTACTTCTCTTCCAAGTCGACAAATTTTGCATAAATAACATCATAGACTCCTTCGCGCACGCCCAATTAACCAAATTTAGGAAATTGGCGAAACAAAAGTCATTCTATTTGCCGAAAACGCCATTTGTACCCGAAAAGTACTTTTTTACGAAACTGAAAAAGCCTACTTCTCCTCCAAATCGACAAATTTTGCATAAATAACATCATGGACTCCTTCGCGCACGCCCGATTAACCAAATTTAGGAAATTGGCGAAACAAAAGTGATTTTATTGCCAAAAACGCCATTTGTACCCGAAAAGTACTTTTTTACGAAACTAAAAAAGCCTACTTCTCCTCCAAATCGACAAATTTTCCATAAATAACATCATGGACTCCTTCGCGCACGCCCGATTAACCAAATTTAGGAAATGGGCGAAACAAAAGTGATTCTATTTGCCGAAAACGCCATTTGTACCCGAAAAGTACTTTTTTACGAAACTAAAAAGCCTACTTCTCCTCCAAATCGACAAATTTTGCATAAATAACATCATGGACTCCTTCGCGCACGCCCGATTAACCAAATTTAGGAAATGGGCGAAACAAAAGTGATTCTATTTGCCGAAAACGCCATTTGTACCCGAAAAGTACTTTTTTACGAAACTAAAAAGCCTACTTCTCCTCCAAATCGACAAATTTTGCATAAATAACATCATGGACTCCTTCGCGCACGCCCGATTAACCAAATTTAGGAAATGGGCGAAACAAAAGTGATTCTATTTGCCGAAAACGCCATTTGTACCCGAAAAGTACTTTTTTACGAAACTAAAAAGCCTACTTCTCCTCCAAATCGACAAATTTTGCATCAATAACATCATGGACTCCTTCGCGCACGCCCGATTAACCAAATTTAGGAAATGGGCGAAACAAAAGTGATTCTATTTGCCGAAAACGCCATTTGTACCCGAAAAGTACTTTTTTACGAAACTAAAAAGCCTACTTCTCCTCCAAATCGACAAATTTTGCATAAATAACATCATGGTCTCATTCGCGGACGCCCGATTAACCAAATTTGGGAAATTGGCGAAACAAAAGTGATTCTATTTGCCGAAAACGCCATTTTTACCCGAAAAGTACTTTTTTACGAAACTAAAAAAGGCTACTTCTCTTCCAAGTCGACAAATTTTGCATAAATAACATCATAGACTCCTTCGCGCACGCCCAATTAACCAAATTTAGGAAATTGGCGAAACAAAAGTCATTCTATTTGCCGAAAACGCCATTTGTACCCGAAAAGTACATTTTACGAAACTGAAAAAGCCTACTTCTCCTCCAAATCGACAAATTTTGCATAAATAACATCATGGACTCCTTCGCGCACGCCCGATTAACCAAATTTAGGAAATTGGCGAAACAAAAGTGATTCTATTTGCCGAAAACGCCATTTGTACCCGAAAAGTACTTTTTTACGAAACTAAAAAAGCCTACTTCTCCTCCAAATCGACAAATTTTGCATAAATAACATCATGGTCTCATTCGCGGACGCCCGATTAACCAAATTTGGGAAATTGGCGAAACAAAAGTGATTCTATTTGCCGAAAACGCCATTTGTACCCGAAAAGTACTTTTTTACGAAACTAAAAAAGCCTACTTCTCCTCCAAATCGACAAATTTTGCATAAATAACATCATGGACTCCTTCGCGCACGCCCGATTAACCAAATTTAGGAAATTGGCGAAACAAAAGTGATTCTATTTGCCGAAAACGTCATTTGTACCCGAAAAGTACTTTTTTACGAAACTAAAAAAGCTTACTTCTCCTCCAAATCGATAAATTTTGCATAAATAACATCATGGACTCCTTCGCGCATGCCCGATTAACCAAATTTAGGAAATTGGCGAAACAAAAGTGATTCTATTTGCCGAAAACGCCATTTTTACCCGAAAAGTACTTTTTTACGAAACTAAAAAAGCCTACTTCTCTTCCAAGTCGACAAATTTTGCATAAACAACATCATAGACTCCTTCGCGCACGCCCAATTAAACAAATTTAGGAAATTGGCGAAACAAAAGTCATTTTAGTTGCCGAAAACGCCATTTGTACCCGAAAAGTACTTTTTTACGAAACTAAAAAAGCCTACTTCTCCTCCAAATCGACAAATTTTGCATCAATAACATCATGGACTCCTTCGCGCACGCCCGATTAACCAAATTTAGGAAATGGGCGAAACAAAAGTGATTCTATTTGCCGAAAACGTCATTTGTACCCGAAAAGTACTTTTTTACGAAACTAAAAAGCCTACTTCTCCTCCAAATCGACAAATTTTGCATAAATAACATCATGGACTCCTTCGCGCACGCCCGATTAACCAAATTTAGGAAATTGGCGAAACAAAAGCGATTCTATTTGCCGAAAACGCCAAGTGTACCCGAAAAGTACTTTTTTACGAAACTAAAAAAGCCTACTTCTCCTCCAAATCGATAAATTTTGCATAAATAACATCATGGACTCCTTCGCGCACGCCCGATTAACCAAATTTAAGAAATTGGCGGAACAAAAGTGATTCTATTTGCCGAAAACGCCATTTTTACCCGAAAAGTACTTTTTTACGAAACTAAAAAAGCCTACTTCTCTTCCAAGTCGACAAATTTTGCATAAATAACATCATGGACTCCTTCGCGTACGCCCAATTAACCAAATTTAGGAAATTGGCGAAACAAAAGTCATTCTATTTGCCGAAAACGCCATTTGTACCCGAAAAGTACTTTTTTACGAAACTAAAAAAGCTTACTTCTCCTCCAAATCGATAAATTTTGCATAAATAACATCATGGACTCCTTCGCGCACGCCCGATTAACCAAATTTAGGAAATTGGCGGAACAAAAGTGATTCTATTTGCCGAAAACGCCATTTTTACCCGAAAAGTACTTTTTTACGAAACTAAAAAAGCCTACTTCTCTTCCAAGTCGACAAATTTTGCATAAATAACATCATAGACTCCTTCGCGCACGCCCAATTAACCAAATTTAGGAAATTGGCGAAACAAAAGTCATTCTATTTGCCGAAAACGCCATTTGTACCCGAAAAGTACATTTTACGAAACTGAAAAAGCCTACTTCTCCTCCAAATCGACAAATTTTGCATAAATAACATCATGGACTCCTTCGCGCACGCCCGATTAACCAAATTTAGGAAATTGGCGAAACAAAAGTGATTCTATTTGCCGAAAACGCTATTTGTACCCGAAAAGTACTTTTTTACGAAACTAAAAAGCCTACTTCTCCTCCAAATCGACAAATTTTGCATAAATAACATCATGGTCTCATTCGCGGACGCCCGATTAACCAAATTTGGGAAATTGGCGAAACAAAAGTGATTCTATTTGCCGAAACGCCATTTTTGCCCGAAAAGTACTTTTTTACGAAAGTAAAAAAGCCTACTTCTCTTCCAAGTCGACAAATTTTGCATAAATAACATCATAGACTCCTTCGCGCACGCCCAATTAACCAAATTTAGGAAATTGGCGAAACAAAAGTCATTCTATTTGCCGAAAACGCCATTTGTACCCGAAAAGTACTTTTTTACGAAACCGAAAAAGCCTACTTCTCCTCCAAATCGACAAATTTTGCATAAATAACATCATGGACTCCTTCGCGCACGCCCGATTAACCAAATTTAGGAAATGGGCGAAACAAAAGTGATTCTATTTGCCGAAAACGCCATTTGTTCCCGAAAAGTACTTTTTTACGAAACTAAAAAAGCCTACTTCTCCTCCAAATCTACAAATTTTGCATAAATAACATCATGGACTCCTTCGCGCACGCCCGATTAACCAAATTTAGGAAATTGGCGAAACAAAAGTGATTCTATTTGTCGAAAACGCCATTTGTACCCGAAAAGTACTTTTTTACTAAACTAAAAAAGCCTACTTCTCCTCCAAATCGACAAATTTTGCATAAATAACATCATGGACTCCTTCGCGCACGCCCGATTAACCAAATTTAGGAAATGGGCGAAACAAAAGTGATTCTATTTGCCGAAAACGTCATTTGTACCCGAAAAGTACTTTTTTACGAAACTAAAAAGCCTACTTCTCCTCCAAATCGACAAATTTTGCATAAATAACATCATGGACTCCTTCGCGCACGCCCGATTAACCAAATTTAGGAAATTGGCGAAACAAAAGTGATTCTATTTGCCGAAAACGCCAAGTGTACCCGAAAAGTACTTTTTTACGAAACTAAAAAGCTTACTTCTCCTCCAAATCGATAAATTTTGCATAAATAACATCATGGACTCCTTCGCGCACGCCCGATTAACCAAATTTAGGAAATTGGCGGAACAAAAGTGATTCTATTTGCCGAAAACGCCATTTTTACCCGAAAAGTACTTTTTTACGAAACTAAAAAAGCCTACTTCTCTTCCAAGTCGACAAATTTTGCATAAATAACATCATAGACTCCTTCGCGCACGCCCAATTAAACAAATTTAGGAAATTGGCGAAACAAAAGTCATTCTATTTGCCGAAAACGCCATTTGTACCCGAAAAGTACTTTTTTACGAAACTGAAAAAGCCTACTTCTCCTCCAAATCGACAAATTTTGCATAAATAACATCATGGACTCCTTCGCGCACGCCCGATTAACCAAATTTAGGAAATTGGCGAAACAAAAGTGATTCTATTTGCCGAAAACGCCATTTGTACCCGAAAAGTACATTTTTACGAAACTAAAAAAGCCTACTTCTCCTCCAAATCGACAAATTTTGCATAAATAACATCATGGACTCCTTCGCGCACGCCCGATTAACCAAATTTAGGAAATGGGCGAAACAAAAGTGATTCTATTTGCCGAAAACGCCATTTGTACCCGAAAACTATTTTTTTACGAAACTAAAAACCTACTTCTCCTCCAAATCGACAAATTTTGCATAAATAACATCATGGACTCCTTCGCGCACGCCCGATTAACCAAATTTAGGAAATTGGCGAAGCAAAAGTGATTCTATTTGCCGAAAACGCTATTTGTACCCGAAAAGTACTTTTTTACGAAACTAAAAAGCCTACTTCTCCTCCAAATCGACAAATTTTGCATAAATAACATCATGGACTCCTTCGCGCACGCCCGATTAACCAAATTTAGGAAATGGGCGAAACAAAAGTGATTCTATTTGCCGAAAACGTCATTTGTACCCGAAAAGTACTTTTTTACGAAACTAAAAAAGCTTACTTCTGCTCCAAATCGATAAATTTTGCATAAATAACATCATGGATTCCTTCGCGCATGCCCGATTAACCAAATTTAGGAAATTGGCGAAACAAAAGTGATTCTATTTGCCGAAAACGCCATTTTTACCCGAAAAGTACTTTTTTACGAAACTAAAAAAGCCTACTTCTCTTCCAAGTCGACAAATTTTGCATAAATAACATCATAGACTCCTTCGCGCACGCCCAATTAACCAAATTTAGGAAATTGGCGAAACAAAAGTCATTCTATTTGCCGAAAACGCCATTTGTACCCGAAAAGTACTTTTTTACGAAACTGAAAAAGCCTACTTCTCCTCCAAATCGACAAATTTTGCATAAATAACATCATGGACTCCTTCGCGCACGCCCGATTAACCAAATTTAGGAAATTGGCGAAACAAAAGTGATTTTATTGCCAAAAACGCCATTTGTACCCGAAAAGTACTTTTTTACGAAACTAAAAAGCCTACTTCTCCTCCAAATCGACAAATTTTCCATAAATAACATCATGGACTCCTTCGCGCACGCCCGATTAACCAAATTTAGGAAATGGGCGAAACAAAAG
This sequence comes from Arenicola marina, assembly GCA_964019135.1. Classification (NCBI taxonomy): domain Eukaryota; kingdom Metazoa; phylum Annelida; class Polychaeta; family Arenicolidae; genus Arenicola; species Arenicola marina. The sequence continues at coordinate 10,623 of CAXHSH010000694.1, forward strand.
TGATTCTATTTGCCGAAAACGCCATTTGTACCCGAAAAGTACTTTTTTACGAAACTAAAAAGCCTACTTCTCCTCCAAATCGACAAATTTTGCATAAATAACATCATGGACTCCTTCGCGCACGCCCGATTAACCAAATTTAGGAAATGGGCGAAACAAAAGTGATTCTATTTGCCGAAAACGCCATTTGTACCCGAAAAGTACTTTTTTACGAAACTAAAAAGCCTACTTCTCCTCCAAATCGACAAATTTTGCATAAATAACATCATGGACTCCTTCGCGCACGCCCGATTAACCAAATTTAGGAAATGGGCGAAACAAAAGTGATTCTATTTGCCGAAAACGCCATTTGTACCCGAAAAGTACTTTTTTACGAAACTAAAAAAGCCTACTTCTCCTCCAAATCGACAAATTTTGCATAAATAACATCATGGTCTCATTCGCGGACGCCCGATTAACCAAATTTGGGAAATTGGCGAAACAAAAGTGATTCTATTTGCCGAAAACGCCATTTTTATCCGAAAAGTACTTTTTTACGAAACTAAAAAAGCCTACTTCTCTTCCAAGTCGACAAATTTTGCATAAATAACATCATAGACTCCTTCGCGCACGCCCAATTAACCAAATTTAGGAAATTGGCGAAACAAAAGTCATTCTATTTGCCGAAAACGCCATTTGTACCCGAAAAGTACATTTTACGAAACTGAAAAAGCCTACTTCTCCTCGAAATCGACAAATTTTGCATAAATAACATCATGGACTCCTTCGCGCACGCCCGATTAACCAAATTTAGGAAATTGGCGAAACAAAAGTGATTCTATTTGCCGAAAACGCCATTTGTACCCGAAAAGTACTTTTTTACGAAACTAAAAAAGCCTACTTCTCCTCCAAATCGACAAATTTTGCATAAATAACATCATGGTCTCATTCGCGGACGCCCGATTAACCAAATTTGGGAAATTGGCGAAACAAAAGTGATTCTATTTGCCGAAAACGCCATTTGTACCCGAAAAATACTTTTTTACGAAACTAAAAAAGCCTACTTCTCCTTCAAATCTACAAATTTTGCATCAATAACATCATGGACTCCTTCGCGCACGCCCGATTAACCAAATTTAGGAAATTGGCGAAACAAAAGGGATTCTATTTGCCGAAAACGCCATTTGTACCCGAAAAGTACTTTTTTACGAAACTAAAAAAGCCTACTTCTCCTTCAAATCTACAAATTTTGCATCAATAACTTCATGGACTCCTTCGCGCACGCCCGATTAACCAAATTTAGGAAATTGGCGAAACAAAAGTGATTCTATTTGTCGAAAACGCCATTTGTACCCGAAAAGTACTTTTTTACGAAATTAAAAAAGCCTACTTCTCCTCCAAATCGACAAATTTTGCATAAATAACATCATAGACTCCTTCGCGCACGCCCGATTAACCAAATTTAGGAAATGGGCGAAACAAAAGTGATTCTATTTGCCGAAAACGCCATTTGTACTCGAAAAGTACTTTTTCACGAAACTAAAAAGCCTACTTCTCCTCCAAATCGACAAATTTTGCATAAATAATATCATGGACTCCTTCGCGCACGCCCGATTAACCAAATTTAGGAAATGGGCGAAACAAAAGTGACTCTATTTGCCGAAAACGCCATTGGTACCCGAAAAGTACTTTTTTACGAAACTAAAAAAGCCTACTTCTCCTCCAAATCTACAAATTTTGCATAAATAACATCATGGACTCCTTCGCGCACTCCCGATTAACCAAATTTAGGAAATTGGCGAAACAAAAGTGATTCTATTTGCCGAAAACGCCAAGTGTACCCGAAAAGTACTTTTTTACGAAACTGAAAAAGCCTACTTCTCCTCCAAATCGATAAATTTTGCATAAATAACATCATGGACTCCTTCGCGCACGCCCGATTAACCAAATTTAAGAAATTGGCGGAACAAAAGTGATTCTATTTGCCGAAAACGCCATTTTTACCCGAAAAGTACTTTTTTACGAAACTAAAAAAGCCTACTTCTCTTCCAAGTCGACAAATTTTGCATAAATAACATCATAGACTCCTTCGCGTACGCCCAATTAACCAAATTTAGGAAATTGGCGAAACAAAAGTCATTCTATTTGCCGAAAACGCCATTTGTACCCGAAAAGTATTTTTTACGAAACTAAAAAGCCTACTTCTCCTCCAAATCGACAAATTTTGCATAAATAACATCATGGACTCCTTCGCGCACGCCCGAGTAACCAAATTTAGGAAATTGGCGAAACAAAAGTGATTCTATTTGCCGAAAACGCCAAGTGTACCCGAAAAGTACTTTTTTACGAAACTAAAAAGCTTACTTCTCCTCCAAATCGATAAATTTTGCATAAATAACATCATGGACTCCTTCGCGCACGCCCGATTAACCAAATTTAGGAAATTGGCGGAACAAAAGTGATTCTATTTGCCGAAAACGCCATTTGTACCCGAAAAGTACTTTTTTACGAAACTGAAAAAGCCTACTTCTCCTCCAAATCGACAAATTTTGCATAAATAACATCATGGACTCCTTCGCGCACGCCCGATTAACCAAATTTGGGAAATTGGCGAAACAAAAGTGATTCTATTTGCCGAAAACGCCATTTGTACCCGAAAAGTACTTTTTTACGAAACTAAAAAAGCCTACTTCTCCTCCAAATCGACAAATTTTGCATAAATAACATCATGGACTACTTCGCGCACGCCCGATTAACCAAATTTAGGAAATGGGCGAAACAAAAGTGATTCTATTTGCCGAAAACGCCATTTGTACCCGAAAACTACTTTTTTACGAAACTAAAAAGCCTACTTCTCCTCCAAATCGACAAATTTTGCATAAATAACATCATAGACTCCTTCGCGCACGCCCAATTAACCAAATTTAGGAAATTGGCGAAACAAAAGTCATTCTATTTGCCGAAAACGCCATTTGTACCCGAAAAGTACATTTTACGAAATTGAAAAAGCCTACTTCTCCTCCAAATCGACAAATTTTGCATAAATAACATCATGGACTCCTTCGCGCACGCCCGATTAACCAAATTTAGGAAATTGGCGAAACAAAAGTGATTCTATTTGCCGAAAACGCTATTTGTACCTGAAAAGTACTTTTTTACGAAACTAAAAAAGCCTACTTCTCCTCCAAATCGACAAATTTTGCATAAATAACATCATGGTCTCATTCGCGGACGCCCGATTAACCAAATTTGGGAAATGGGCGAAACAAAAGTGATTCTATTTGCCGAAAACGCCATTTTTACCCAAAAAGTACTTTTTTACGAAACTAAAAAAGCCTACTTCTCTTCCAAGTCGACAAATTTTGCATAAATAACATCATAGACTCCTTCGCGCACGCCCAATTAACCAAATTTAGGAAATTGGCGAAACAAAAGTCATTCTATTTGCCGAAAACGCCATTTGTACCCGAAAAGTACTTTTTTACGAAACCGAAAAAGCCTACTTCTCCTCCAAATCGACAAATTTTGCATAAATAACATCATGGACTCCTTCGCGCACGCCCGATTAACCAAATTCAGGAAATTGGCGAAACAAAAGTGATTCTATTTGCCGAAAACGCCATTTGTACCCGAAAAGTACTTTTTTACGAAACTAAAAAAGCCTACTTCTCCTCCAAATCGACAAATTTTGCATAAATAACATCATGGACTCCTTCGCGCACGCCCGATTAACCAAATTTAGGAAATTGGCGAAACAAAAGTGATTTTATTTGCCGAAAACGCCATTTGTACCCAAAAAGTACTTTTTTACGAAACTAAAAAAGCCTACTTCTCCTCCAAATCTACAAATTTTGCATAAATAACATCATGGACTCCTTCGCGCACGCCCGATTAACCAAATTTAGGAAATTGGCGAAACAAAAGTGATTTTATTTGTCGAAAACGCCATTTGTACCCGAAAAGTACTTTTTTACTAAACTAAAAAAGCCTACTTCTCCTCCAAATCGACAAATTTTGCATAAATAACATCATGGACTCCTTCGCGCACGCCCGATTAACCAAATTTAGGAAATGGGCGAAACAAAAGTGATTCTATTTGCCGAAAACGTCATTTGTACCCGAAAAGTACTTTTTTACGAAACTAAAAAGCCTACTTCTCCTCCAAATCGACAAATTTTGCATAAATAACATCATGGACTCCTTCGCGCACGCCCGATTAACCAAATTTAGGAAATTGGCGAAACAAAAGTGATTCTATTTGCCGAAAACGCCAAGTGTACCCGAAAAGTACTTTTTTACGAAACTAAAAAGCTTACTTCTCCTCCAAATCGATAAATTTTGCATAAATAACATCATGGACTCCTTCGCGCACGCCCGATTAACCAAATTTAGGAAATTGGCGGAACAAAAGTGATTCTATTTGCCGAAAACGCCATTTTTACCCGAAAAGTACTTTTTTACGAAACTAAAAAAGCCTACTTCTCTTCCAAGTCGACAAATTTTGCATAAATAACATCATAGACTCCTTCGCGCACGCCCAATTAAACAAATTTAGGAAATTGGCGAAACAAAAGTCATTAAATTTGCCGAAAACGCCATTTGTACCCGAAAAGTACTTTTTTACGAAACTGAAAAAGCCTACTTCTCCTCCAAATCGACAAATTTTGCATAAATAACATCATGGACTCCTTCGCGCACGCCCGATTAACCAAATTTAGGAAATTGGCGAAACAAAAGTGATTCTATTTGCCGAAAACGCCATTTGTACCCGAAAAGTACTTTTTTACGAAACTAAAAAAGCCTACTTCTCCTCCAAATCGACAAATATTGCATAAATAACATCATGGACTCCTTCGCGCACGCCCGATTAACCAAATTTAGGAAATGGGCGAAACAAAAGTGATTCTATTTGCCGAAAACGCCATTTTTACCCGAAAACTACTTTTTTACGAAACTAAAAAGCCTACTTCTCCTCCAAATCGACAAATTTTGCATAAATAACATCATGGACTCCTTCGCGCACGCCCGATTAACCAAATTTAGGAAATTGGCGAAGCAAAAGTGATTCTATTTGCCGAAAACGCTATTTGTACCCGAAAAGTACTTTTTTACGAAACTAAAAAGCCTACTTCTCCTCCAAATCGACAAATTTTGCATAAATAACATCATGGACTCCTTCGCGCACGCCCGATTAACCAAATTTAGGAAATGGGCGAAACAAAAGTGATTCTATTTGCCGAAAACGCCATTTGTACCCGAAAAAGTACTTTTTTGCGAAACTAAAAAGCCTACTTCTCCTCCAAATCGACAAATTTTGCATAAATAACATCATGGTCTCATTCGCGGACGCCCGATTAACCAAATTTGGGAAATTGGCGAAACAAAAGTGATTCTATTTGCCGAAAACGCCATTTGTACCCGAAAAATACTTTTTTACGAAACTAAAAAAGCCTACTTCTCCTTCAAATCTACAAATTTTGCATCAATAACATCATGGACTCCTTCGCGCACGCCCGATTAACCAAATTTAGGAAATTGGCGAAACAAAAGGGATTCTATTTGCCGAAAACGCCATTTGTACCCGAAAAGTACTTTTTTACGAAACTAAAAAAGCCTACTTCTCCTTCAAATCTACAAATTTTGCATCAATAACTTCATGGACTCCTTCGCGCACGCCCGATTAACCAAATTTAGGAAATTGGCGAAACAAAAGTGATTCTATTTGCCGAAAACGCCATTTGTACCCGAAAAGTACTTTTTTACGAAACTAAAAAAGCCTACTTCTCCTCCAAATCGACAAATTTTGCATAAATAACATCATGGTCTCATTCGCGGACGCCCGATTAACCAAATTTGAGAAATTGGCGAAACAAAAGTGATTCTATTTGCCGAAAACGCCATTTGTACCCGAAAAGTACTTTTTTACGAAACTAAAAAAGCCTACTTCTCCTCCAAATCGACAAATTTTGCATAAATAACATCATGGACTCCTTCGCGCACGCCCGATTAACCCAATTTAGGAAATTGGCGAAACAAAAGGGATTCTATTTGCCGAAAACGCCATTTGTACCCGAAAAGTACTTTTTTACGAAACTAAAAAAGCCTACTTCTCCTTCAAATCTACAAATTTTGCATCAATAACATCATGGACTCCTTCGCGCACGCCCGAATAACCAAATTTAGGAAATTGGCGAAACAAAAGTGATTATATTTGTCGAAAACGCCATTTGTACCCAAAAAGTACTTTTTTACGAAATTAAAAAAGCCTACTTCTCCTCCAAATCGACAAATTTTGCATAAATAACATCATAGACTCCTTCGCGCACGCCCGATTAACCAAATTTAGGAAATGGGCGAAACAAAAGTGATTCTATTTGCCGAAAACGCCATTTGTACCCGAAAAGTACTTTTTCACGAAACTAAAAAGCCTACTTCTCCTCCAAATCGACAAATTTTGCATAAATAATATCATGGACTCCTTCGCGCACGCCCGATTAAGCAAATTTAGGAAATGGGCGAAACAAAAGTGACTCTATTTGCCGAAAACGCCATTGGTACCCGAAAAGTACTTTTTTACGAAACTAAAAAAGCCTACTTCTCCTCCAAATCTACAAATTTTGCATAAATAACATCATGGACTCCTTCGCGCACTCCCGATTAACCAAATTTAGGAAATTGGCGAAACAAAAGGGATTCTATTTGCCGAAAACGCCATTTGTACCCGAAAAGTACTTTTTTACGAAACTAAAAAAGCCTACTTCTCCTCCAAATCGACAAATTTTGCATAAATAACATCATGGTCTCATTCGCGGACGCCCGATTAACCAAATTTAGGAAATTGGCGAAACAAAAGTGATTCTATTTGCCGAAAACGCCATTTGTACCCGAAAAGTACTTTTTTACGAAACTAAACAAGCCTACTTCTCCTCCAAATCTACAAATTTTGCATAAATAACATCATGGACTCCTTCGCGCACGCCCGATTAACTAAATTTAGGAAATTGGCGAAACAAAAGTGATTCTATTTGCCGAAAACGCCAAGTGTACCCGAAAAGTACTTTTTTACGAAACTGAAAAAGCCTACTTCTCCTCCAAATCGATAAATTTTGCATAAATAACATCATGGACTCCTTCGCGCACGCCCGATTAACCAAATTTAAGAAATTGGCGGAACAAAAGTGATTCTATTTGCCGAAAACGCCATTTTTACCCGAAAAGTACTTTTTTACGAAACTAAAAAAGCCTACTTCTCTTCCAAGTCGACAAATTTTGCATAAATAACATCATAGACTCCTTCGCGTACGCCCAATTAACCAAATTTAGGAAATTGGCGAAACAAAAGTCATTCTATTTGCCGAAAACGCCATTTGTACCCGAAAAGTATTTTTTACGAAACTAAAAAGCCTACTTCTCCTCCAAATCGACAAATTTTGCATAAATAACATCATGGACTCCTTCGCGCACGCCCGATTAACCAAATTTAGGAAATTGGCGAAACAAGTGATTCTATTTGCCGAAAACGCCAAGTGTACCCGAAAAGTACTTTTTACGAAACTAAAAAAGCTTACTTCTCCTCCAAATCGACAAATTTTGCATAAATAACATCATGGACTACTTCGCGCACGCCCGATTAACCAAATTTAGGAAATTGGCGAAACAAAAGTGATTCTATTTGCTGAAAACGCCATTTGTACCCAAAAAGTACTTTTTTACGAAACTAAAAAAGCCTACTTCTCCTCCAAATCGACAAATTTTGCATAAATAACAACATGGACTTCTTCGCGCACGCCCCGATTAACCAAATTTAGGAAATTGGCGAAACAAAAGTGATTCTATTTGTCGAAAACGCCATTTGTACCCGAAAAGTACTTTTTTACGAAACTAAAAAAGCCTACTTCTCCTCCAAATCGACAACTTTTGCATAAATAACAACATGGTCTTCTTCGCGCACGCCCGATTAACCAAATTTAGGAAATTGGCGAAACAAAAGTGATTCTATTTGCCGAAAACGCCAAGTGTACCCGAAAAGTACTTTTTTACGAAATTAAAAAAGCTTACTTCTCCTCCAAATCGACAAATTTTGCACAAATAACATCATGGACTCCTTCGCGCACGCCCGATTAATCAAATTTAGGAAATTGGCGGAACACAAGTGATTCTATTTGCCGAAAACGCCATTTGAACCCGAAAAGTACTTTTTTACGAAACTAAAAAGCCTACTTCTCCTCCAAATCGACAAATTTTGCATAAATAACATCATGGACTCCTTCGCGCACGCCCGATTAACCAAATTTAGGAAATTGGCGAAACAAAAGTGATTCTATTTGCCGAAAACGCCATTTGTACCCGAAAAGTACTTTTTTACGAAACTAAAAAAGCCTACTTCTCCTCCAAATCGACAAATTTTGCATAAATAACATCATGGACTCCTTCGCGCGCGCCCGATTAACCAAATTTAGGAAATTGGCGAAACAAGTGATTCTATTTGCCGAAAACGCCATTTGTACCCGAAAAGTACTTTTTTACGAAACTAAAAAAGCTTACTTCTCCTCCAAATCGACAAATTTTGCATAAATAACATCATGGACTACTTCGCGCACGCCCGATTAACCAAATTTAGGAAATTGGCGAAACAAAAGTGATTCTATTTGCCGAAAACGCCATTTGTACCCGAAAAGTACTTTTTTACGAAACTAAAAAAGCCTACTTCTCCTCCAAATCGACAACTTTTGCATAAATAACAACATGGACTTCTTCGCGCACGCCCGATTAACCAAATTTAGGAAATTGGCGAAACAAAAGTGATTCTATTTGTCGAAAACACCATTTGTACCCGAAAAGTACTTTTTTACGAAACTAAAAATACCTACTTCTCCTCCAAATCGACAAATTTTGCATCAATAACATCATGGACTCCTTCGCGCACGCCCGATTAACCAAATTTAGGAAATTGGCGAAACAAGTGATTCTATTTGCCGAAAACGCCAAGTGTACCCGAAAAGTACTTTTTTACGAAACTAAAAAAGCTTACTTCTCCTCCAAATCGACAAATTTTGCATAAATAACATCATGGACTACTTCGCGCACGCCCGATTAACCAAATTTAGGAAATTGGCGAAACAAAAGTGATTCTATTTGCCGAAAACGCCATTTGTACCCAAAAAGTACTTTTTTACGAAACTAAAAAAGCCTACTTCTCCTCCAAATCGACAACTTTTGCATAAATAACAACATGGACTTCTTCGCGCACGCCCGATTAACCAAATTTAGGAAATTGGCGAAACAAAAGTGATTCTATTTGTCGAAAACGCCATTTGTACCCGAAAAGTACTTTTTTACGAAATTAAAAAAGCCTACTTCTCCTCCAAATCGACAAATTTTGCATAAATAACATCATGGACTCCTTCGCGCACGCCCGATTAACCAAATTTAGGAAATTGGCGAAACAAAAGTGATTCTATTTGTCGCAAACGCTATTTGTACCCGAAAAGTACTTTTTTACGAAACTAAAAAAGCCTACTTCTCCTCCAAATCGACAAATTTTGCATAAATAACATCATGGACTCCTTCGCGCACGCCCGATTAACCAAATTTAGGAAATTGGCGAAACAAAAGTGATTCTATTTGTCGCAAACGCTATTTGTACCCGAAAAGTACTTTTTTACGAAACTAAAAAGCCTACTTCTCCTCCAAATCGACAAATTTTGCATAAATAACATCATGGACTCCTTCGCGCACGCCCGATTAACCAAATTTAGGAAATTGGCGAAACAAAAGTGATTCTATTTGTCGAAAACGCTATTTGTACCCGAAAAGTACTTTTTACGAAACTAAAAAAGCCTACTTCTCCTCCAAATCGACAAATTTTGCATAAATAACATCATGGACTCCTTCGCGCACGCCCGATTAACCAAATTTAGGAAATTGGCGAAACAAAAGTGATTCTATTTGTCGAAAACACCATTTGTACCCGAAAAGTACTTTTTTACGAAACTAAAAATACCTACTTCTCCTCCAAATCGACAAATTTTGCATCAATAACATCATGGACTCCTTCGCGCACGCCCGATTAACCAAATTTAGGAAATTGGCGAAACAAGTGATTCTATTTGCCGAAAACGCCAAGTGTACCCGAAAAGTACTTTTTTACGAAACTAAAAAAGCTTACTTCTCCTCCAAATCGACAAATTTTGCATAAATAACATCATGGACTACTTCGCGCACGCCCGATTAACCAAATTTAGGAAATTGGCGAAACAAAAGTGATTCTATTTGCCGAAAACGCCATTTGTACCCAAAAAGTACTTTTTTACGAAACTAAAAAAGCCTACTTCTCCTCCAAATCGACAACTTTTGCATAAATAACAACATGGACTTCTTCGCGCACGCCCGATTAACCAAATTTAGGAAATTGGCGAAACAAAAGTGATTCTATTTGTCGAAAACGCCATTTGTACCCGAAAAGTACTTTTTTACGAAATTAAAAAAGCCTACTTCTCCTCCAAATCGACAAATTTTGCATAAATAACATCATGGACTCCTTCGCGCACGCCCGATTAACCAAATTTAGGAAATTGGCGAAACAAAAGTGATTCTATTTGTCGCAAACGCTATTTGTACCCGAAAAGTACTTTTTTACGAAACTAAAAAAGCCTACTTCTCCTCCAAATCGACAAATTTTGCATAAATAACATCATGGACTCCTTCGCGCACGCCCCGATTAACCAAATTTAGGAAATTGGCGAAACAAAAGTGATTCTATTTGTCGCAAACGCTATTTGTACCCGAAAAGTACTTTTTTACGAAACTAAAAAAGCCTACTTCTCCTCCAAATCGACAAATTTTGCATAAATAACATCATGGACTCCTTCGCGCACGCCCGATTAACCAAATTTAGGAAATTGGCGAAACAAAAGTGATTCTATTTGTCGAAAACGCTATTTGTACCCGAAAAGTACTTTTTACGAAACTAAAAAAGCCTACTTCTCCTCCAAATCGACAAATTTTGCATAAATAACATCATGGACTCCTTCGCGCACGCCCGATTAACCAAATTTAGGAAATTGGCGAAACAAAAGTGATTCTATTTGTCGCAAACGCTATTTGTACCCGAAAAGTACTTTTTTACGAAACTAAAAAAGCCTACTTCTCCTCCAAATCGACAAATTTTGCATAAATAACATCATGGACTCCTTCGCGCACGCCCGATTAACCAAATTTAGGAAATTGGCGAAACAAAAGTGATTCTATTTGTCGAAAACGCCATTTGTACCCGAAAAGTACTTTTTACGAAACTAAAAAAGCCTACTTCTCCTCTAAATCGACAAATTTTGCACAAATAACATCATGGACTCCTTCGCGCACGCCCGATTAACCAAATTTAGGAAATTGGCGAAACAAAAGTGATTCTATTTGCCGAAAACGCCATTTGTACCCGAAAAGTACTTTTTTTACGAAACTAAAAAGCCTACTTCTCCTCCAAATCGACAAATTTTGCATAAATAACATCATGGACTCCTTCGCGCACGCCCGATTAACCAAATTTAGGAAATTGGCGAAACAAAAGTGATTCTATTTGTCGAAAACGCTATTTGTACCCGAAAAGTACTTTTTTACGAAACTAAAAAAGCCTACTTCTCCTCCAAATCGACAAATTTTGCATAAATAACATCATGGACTCCTTCGCGCACGCCCGATTAACCAAATTTAGAAAATTGGCGAAACAAAAGTGATTCTATTTGTCGAAAACGCTATTTGTACCCGAAAAGTACTTTTTTACGAAACTAAAAAAGCCTACTTCGCCTCCAAATCGACAAATTTTGCATAAATAACATCATGGACTCCTTCGCGCACGCCCGATTAACCAAATTTAGGAAATTGGCGAAACAAAAGTGATTCTATTTGTCGAAAACGCCATTTGTACCCGAAAAGTACTTTTTTACGAAACTAAAAAAGCCTACTTCTCCTCCAAATCGACAAATTTTGCATAAATAACATCATGGACTCCTTCGCGCACGCCCTATTAACCAAATTTAGGAAATTGGCGAAACAAAAGTGATTTTATTTGTCGAAAACGCTATTTGTACCCGAAAAATACTTTTTTACGAAACTAAAAAAGCCTACTTCGCCTCCAAATCGACAAATTTTGCATAAATAACATCATGGACTCCTTGGCGCACGCCCGAATAACCAAATTTAGGAAATGGGCGAAACAAAAGTGATTCTATTTGCCGAAAACGCCAAGTGTACCCGAAAAGTACTTTTTTACGAAATTAAAAAAGCTTACTTCTCCTCCAAATCGACAAATTTTGCACAAATAACATCATGGACTCCTTCGCGCACGCCCGATTAACCAAATTTAGGAAATTGGCGAAACAAAAGTGATTCTATTTGCCGAAAACGCCATTTGTACCCAAAAAGTACTTTTTTACGAAATTAAAAAAGCCTACTTCTCCTCCAAATCGACAACTTTTGCATAAATAACAACATGGACTTCTTCGCGCACGCCCGATTAACCAAATTTAGGAAATTGGCGAAACAAAAGTGATTCTATTTGTCGAAAACGCCATTTGTACCCGAAAAGTACTTTTTTACGAAACTAAAAAAGCCTACTTCTCCTCCAAATCGACAACTTTTGCATAAATAACAACATGGACTTCTTCGCGCACGCCCGATTAACCAAATTTAGGAAATTGGCGAAACAAAAGTGATTCTATTTGTCGAAAACGCTATTTGTACCCGAAAAGTACTTTTTTACGAAACTAAAAAAGCCTACTTCTCCTCCAAATCGACAAATTTTGCATAAATAACATCATGGACTCCTTCGCGCACGCCCGATTAACCAAATTTAGGAAATTGGCGAAACAAAAGTGATTATATTTGCCGAAAACGCCAAGTGTACCCGAAAAGTACTTTTTTACGAAATTAAAAAAGCTTACTTCTCCTCTAAATCGACAAATTTTGCACAAATAACATCATGGACTTCTTCGCGCACGCCCGATTAATCAAATTTATAAAATTGGCGGAACACAAGTGATTCTATTTGCCGAAAACGCCATTTGAACCCGAAAAGTACTTTTTTACGAAACTAAAAAGCCTACTTCTCCTCCAAATCGACAAATTTTGCATAAATAACATCATGGACTCCTTCGCGCACGCCCGATTAACCAAATTTAGGAAATTGGCGAAACAAAAGTGATTCTATTTGCCGAAAACGCCATTTGTACCCGAAAAGTACTTTTTTACGAAACTAAAAAAGCCTACTTCTCCTCCAAATCGACAAATTTTGCATAAATAACATCATGGACTCCTTCGCGCACGCCCGATTAACCAAATTTAGGAAATTGGCGAAACAAGTGATTCTATTTGCCGAAAACGCCAAGTGTACCCGAAAAGTACTTTTTTACGAAACTAAAAAAGCTTACTTCTCCTCCAAATCGACAAATTTTGCATAAATAACATCATGGACTACTTCGCGCACGCCCGATTAACCAAATTTAGGAAATTGGCGAAACAAAAGTGATTCTATTTGCCGAAAACGCCATTTGTACCCGAAAAGTACTTTTTTACGAAACTAAAAAAGCCTGCTTCTCCTCCAAATCGACAACTTTTGCATAAATAACAACATGGACTTCTTCGCGCACGCCCGATTAACCAAATTTAGGAAATTGGCGAAACAAAAGTGATTCTATTTGTCGAAAACGCCATTTGTACCCGAAAAGTACTTTTTACGAAACTAAAAATACCTACTTCTCCTCCAAATCGACAAATTTTGCATCAATAACATCATGGACTCCTTCGCGCACGCCCGATTAACCAAATTTAGGAAATTGGCGAAACAAGTGATTCTATTTGCCGAAAACGCCAAGTGTACCCGAAAAGTACTTTTTTACGAAACTAAAAAAGCTTACTTCTCCTCCAAATCGACAAATTTTGCATAAATAACATCATGGACTACTTCGCGCACGCCCGATTAACCAAATTTAGGAAATTGGCGAAACAAAAGTGATTCTATTTGCCGAAAACGCCATTTGTACACAAAAAGTACTTTTTTACGAAACTAAAAAAGCCTACTTCTCCTCCAAATCGACAACTTTTGCATAAATAACAACATGGACTTCTTCGCGCACGCCCGATTAACCAAATTTAGGAAATTCGCGAAACAAAAGTGATTCTATTTGTCGAAAACGCCATTTGTACCCGAAAAGTACTTTTTTACGAAACTAAAAAAGCCTACTTCTCCTCCAAATCGACAAATTTTGCATAAATAACATCATGGACTCCTTCGCGCACGCCCGATTAACCAAATTTAGGAAATTGGCGAAACAAAAGTGATTCTATTTGTCGAAAACGCTATTTGTACCCGAAAAGTACTTTTTTACAAAACTAAAAAAGCCTACTTCTCCTCCAAATCGACAAATTTTGCATAAATAACATCATGGACTCCTTCGCGCACGCCCAATTAACCAAATTTAGGAAATTGGCGAAACAAAAGTGATTCTATTTGTCGAAAACGCTATTTGTACCCGAAAAGTACTTTTTACGAAACTAAAAAAGCCTACTTCGCCTCCAAATCGACAAATTTTGCATAAGTAACATCATGGACTCCTTGGCGCACGCCCGAATAACCAAATTTAGGAAATGGGCGAAACAAAAGTGATTCTATTTGCCGAAAACGCCAAGTGTACCCGAAAAGTACTTTTTTACGAAATTAAAAAAGCTTACTTCTCCTCCAAATCGACAAATTTTGCACAAATAACATCATGGACTCCTTCGCGCACGCCCGATTAACCAAATTTAGGAAATTGGCGAAACAAAAGTGATTCTATTTGCCGAAAACGCCATTTGTACCCGAAAAGTACTTTTTTACGAAACTAAAAAGCCTACTTCTCCTCCAAATCGACAAATTTTGCATAAATAACATCATGGACTCCTTTGCGCACGCCCGATTAACCAAATTTAGGAAATTGGCGGAACAAAAGTGATTCTATTTGTCGAAAACGCTATTTGTACCCGAAAAGTACTTTTTTACGAAACTAAAAAAGCCTACTTCTCCTCCAAATCGACAAATTTTGCATAAATAACATCATGGACTCCTTCGCGCACGCCCGATTAACCAAATTTAGAAAATTGGCGAAACAAAAGTGATTCTATTGGTCGAAAACGCTATTTGTACCCGAAAAGTACTTTTTTACGAAACTAAAAAAGCCTACTTCGCCTCCAAATCGACAAATTTTGCATAAATAACATCATGGACTCCTTCGCGCACGCCCGATTAACCAAATTTAGGAAATTGGCGAAACAAAAGTGATTCTATTTGCCGAAAACGCCATTTGTACCCAAAAAGTACTTTTTTACGAAACTAAAAAAGCCTACTTCTCCTCCAAATCGACAACTTTTGCATAAATAACAACATGGACTTCTTCGCGCACGCCCGATTAACCAAATTTAGGAAATTGGCGAAACAAAAGTGATTCTATTTGTCGAAAACGCCATTTGTACCCGAAAAGTACTTTTTTGCGAAACTAAAAAAGCCTACTTCTCCTCCAAATCGACAAATTTTGCATAAATAACATCATGGACTCCTTCGCGCACGCCCGATTAACCAAATTTAGGAAATTGGCGAAACAAAAGAGATTCTATTTGTCGAAAACGCTATTTGTACCCGAAAAGTACTTTTTTACGAAACTAAAAAAGCCTACTTCTCCTCCAAATCGACAAATTTTGCATAAATAACATCATGGACTCCTTCGCGCACGCCCGATTAACCAAATTTAGGAAATTGGCGAAACAAAAGTGATTCTATTTGTCGAAAACGCTATTTGTACCCGAAAAGTACTTTTTACGAAACTAAAAAAGCCTACTTCGCCTCCAAATCGACAAATTTTGCATAAATAACATCATGGACTCCTTGGCGCACGCCCGAATAACCAAATTTAGGAAATGGGCGAAACAAAAGTGATTCTATTTGCCGAAAACGCCAAGTGTACCCGAAAAGTACTTTTTTACGAAATTAAAAAAGCTTACTTCTCCTCCAAATCGACAAATTTTGCACAAATAACATCATGGACTCCTTCGCGCACGCCCGATTAACCAAATTTAGGAAATTGGCGAAACAAAAGTGATTCTATTTGCCGAAAACGCCATTTGTACCCGAAAAGTACTTTTTTACGAAACTAAAAAGCCTACTTCTCCTCCAAATCGACAAATTTTGCATAAATAACATCATGGACTCCTTCGCGCACGCCCGATTAACCAAATTTAGGAAATTGGCGGAACAAAAGTGATTCTATTTGTCGAAAACGCTATTTGTACCCGAAAAGTACTTTTTTACGAAACTAAAAAAGCCTACTTCTCCTCCAAATCGACAAATTTTGCATAAATAACATCATGGACTCCTTCGCGCACGCCCGATTAACCAAATTTAGAAAATTGGCGAAACAAAAGTGATTCTATTTGTCGAAAACGCTATTTGTACCCGAAAAGTACTTTTTTACGAAACTAAAAAAGCCTACTTCGCCTCCAAATCGACAAATTTTGCATAAATAACATCATGGACTCCTTCGCGCACGCCCGATTAACCAAATTTAGGAAATTGGCGAAACAAAAGTGATTCTATTTGTCGAAAACGCCATTTGTACCGGAAAAGTACTTTTTTACGAAACTAAAAAAGCCTACTTCTCCTCCAAATCGACAAATTTTGCATGAATAACATCATGGACTCCTTCGCGCACGCCCGATTAACCAAATTTAGGAAATTGGCGAAACAAAAGTGATTCTATTTGTCGAAAACGCTATTTGTACCCGAAAAGTACTTTTTTACGAAACTAAAAAAGCCTACTTCTCCTCCAAATCGACAAATTTTGCATAAATAACATCATGGACTCCTTCGCGCACGCCCGATTAACCAAATTTAGGAAATTGGCGAAACAAAAGTGATTCTATTTGTCGAAAACGCTATTTGTACCCGAAAAGTACTTTTTACGAAACTAAAAAAGCCTACTTCGCCTCCAAATCGACAAATTTTGCATAAATAACATCATGGACTCCTTCGCGCACGCCCGAATAACCAAATTTAGGAAATGGGCGAAACAAAAGTGATTCTATTTGCCGAAAACGCCAAGTGTACCCGAAAAGTACTTTTTTACGAAATTAAAAAAGCTTACTTCTCCTCCAAATCGACAAATTTTGCACAAATAACATCATGGACTCCTTCGCGCACGCCCGATTAACCAAATTTAGGAAATTGGCGAAACAAAAGTGATTCTATTTGCCGAAAACGCCATTTGTACCCGAAAAGTACTTTTTTACGAAACTAAAAAGCCTACTTCTCCTCCAAATCGACAAATTTTGCATAAATAACATCATGGACTCCTTCGCGCACGCCCGATTAACCAAATTTAGGAAATTGGCGGAACAAAAGTGATTCTATTTGTCGAAAACGCTATTTGTACCCGAAAAGTACTTTTTTACGAAACTAAAAAAGCCTACTTCTCCTCCAAATCGACAAATTTTGCATAAATAACATCATGGACTCCTTCGCGGACGCCCGATTAACCAAATTTAGGAAATGGGCGAAACAAAAGTGATTCTATTTGTCGAAAACGCCATTTGTACCCGAAAAGTACTTTTTTACGAAACTAAAAGAGCCTACTTCTCCTCCAAATCGACAAATTTTGCATAAATAACATCATGGACTCCTTCGCGCACGCCCGATTAACCAAATTTAGGAAATTGGCGAAACAAAAGTGATTCTATTTGTCGAAAACGCCATTTGTACCCGAAAAGTACTTTTTTACGAAACTAAAAAAGCCTACTTCTCCTCCAAATCGACAAATTTTGCATAAATAACATCGTGGACTCCTTCGCGCACGCCCGATTAACCAAATTTAGGAAATTGGCGAAACAAAAGTGATTCTATTTGCCGAAAACGCCATTTGTACCCGAAAAGTAATTTTTTACGAAACTAAAAAAGCCTACTTCTCCTCCAAATCGACAAATTTTGCATAAATAACATCATGGACTCCTTCGCGCACGCCCGATTAACCAAATTTAGGAAATTGGCGAAACAAGTGATTCTATTTGCCGAAAACGCCAAGTGTACCCGAAAAGTACTTTTTTACGAAACTAAAAAAGCTTACTTCTCCTCCAAATCGACAAATTTTGCATAAATAACATCATGGACTCCTTCGCGCACGCCCGATTAACCAAATTTAGGAAATTGGCGAAACAAAAGTGATTCTATTTGTCGAAAACGCTATTTGTACCCGAAAAGTACTTTTTACGAAACTAAAAAAGCCTACTTCGCCTCCAAATCGACAAATTTTGCATAAGTAACATCATGGACTCCTTGGCGCACGCCCGAATAACCAAATTTAGGAAATGGGCGAAACAAAAGTGATTCTATTTGCCGAAAACGCCAAGTGTACCCGAAAAGTACTTTTTTACGAAATTAAAAAAGCTTACTTCTCCTCCAAATCGACAAATTTTGCACAAATAACATCATGGACTCCTTCGCGCACGCCCGATTAACCAAATTTAGGAAATTGGCGAAACAAAAGTGATTCTATTTGCCGAAAACGCCATTTGTACCCGAAAAGTACTTTTTTACGAAACTAAAAAGCCTACTTCTCCTCCAAATCGACAAATTTTGCATAAATAACATCATGGACTCCTTCGCGCACGCCCGATTAACCAAATTTAGGAAATTGGCGGAACAAAAGTGATTCTATTTGTCGAAAACGCTATTTGTACCCGAAAAGTACTTTTTTACGAAACTAAAAAAGCCTACTTCTCCTCCAAATCGACAAATTTTGCATAAATAACATCATGGACTCCTTCGCGCACGCCCGATTAACCAAATTTAGAAAATTGGCGAAACAAAAGTGATTCTATTGGTCGAAAACGCTATTTGTACCCGAAAAGTACTTTTTTACGAAACTAAAAAAGCCTACTTCGCCTCCAAATCGACAAATTTTGCATAAATAACATCATGGACTCCTTCGCGCACGCCCGATTAACCAAATTTAGGAAATTGGCGAAACAAAAGTGATTCTATTTGCCGAAAACGCCATTTGTACCCAAAAAGTACTTTTTTACGAAACTAAAAAAGCCTACTTCTCCTCCAAATCGACAACTTTTGCATAAATAACAACATGGACTTCTTCGCGCACGCCCGATTAACCAAATTTAGGAAATTGGCGAAACAAAAGTGATTCTATTTGTCGAAAACGCCATTTGTACCCGAAAAGTACTTTTTTACGAAACTAAAAAAGCCTACTTCTCCTCCAAATCGACAAATTTTGCATAAATAACATCATGGACTCCTTCGCGCACGCCCGATTAACCAAATTTAGGAAATTGGCGAAACAAAAGTGATTCTATTTGTCGAAAACGCTATTTGTACCCGAAAAGTACTTTTTTACGAAACTAAAAAAGCCTACTTCTCCTCCAAATCGACAAATTTTGCATAAATAACATCATGGACTCCTTCGCGCACGCCCGATTAACCAAATTTAGGAAATTGGCGAAACAAAAGTGATTCTATTTGTCGAAAACGCTATTTGTACCCGAAAAGTACTTTTTACGAAACTAAAAAAGCCTACTTCGCCTCCAAATCGACAAATTTTGCATAAATAACATCATGGACTCCTTGGCGCAC
This sequence comes from Arenicola marina, assembly GCA_964019135.1. NCBI lineage: Eukaryota > Metazoa > Annelida > Polychaeta > Arenicolidae > Arenicola > Arenicola marina. The sequence continues at coordinate 30,262 of CAXHSH010000694.1, forward strand.
GCCCGAATAACCAAATTTAGGAAATGGGCGAAACAAAAGTGATTCTATTTGCCGAAAACGCCAAGTGTACCCGAAAAGTACTTTTTTACGAAATTAAAAAAGCTTACTTCTCCTCCAAATCGACAAATTTTGCACAAATAACATCATGGACTCCTTCGCGCACGCCCGATTAACCAAATTTAGGAAATTGGCGAAACAAAAGTGATTCTATTTGCCGAAAACGCCATTTGTACCCGAAAAGTACTTTTTTACGAAACTAAAAAGCCTACTTCTCCTCCAAATCGACAAATTTTGCATAAATAACATCATGGACTCCTTCGCGCACGCCCGATTAACCAAATTTAGGAAATTGGCGGAACAAAAGTGATTCTATTTGTCGAAAACGCTATTTGTACCCGAAAAGTACTTTTTTACGAAACTAAAAAAGCCTACTTCTCCTCCAAATCGACAAATTTTGCATAAATAACATCATGGACTCCTTCGCGCACGCCCGATTAACCAAATTTAGAAAATTGGCGAAACAAAAGTGATTCTATTTGTCGAAAACGCTATTTGTACCCGAAAAGTACTTTTTTACGAAACTAAAAAGCCTACTTCGCCTCCAAATCGACAAATTTTGCATAAATAACATCATGGACTCCTTCGCGCACGCCCGATTAACCAAATTTAGGAAATTGGCGAAACAAAAGTGATTCTATTTGTCGAAAACGCCATTTGTACCCGAAAAGTACTTTTTTACGAAACTAAAAAAGCCTACTTCTCCTCCAAATCGACAAATTTTGCATAAATAACATCATGGACTCCTTCGCGCACGCCCTATTAACCAAATTTAGGAAATTGGCGAAACAAAAGTGATTTTATTTGTCGAAAACGCCATTTGTACCCGAAAAGTACTTTTTTACGAAACTAAAAAAGCCTACTTCTCCTCCAAATCGACAAATTTTCCTTAAATAACATCATGGTCTCCTTCGCGGACGCCCGATTAACCAAATTTAGGAAATTGGCGAAACAAAATTGATTCTATTTGTCGAAAACGCCATTTGTACCCGAAAAGTACTTTTTTACGAAACTAAAAAAGCCTACTTCTCCTCCAAATCGACAAATTTTGCATGAATAACATCATGGACTCCTTCGCGCACGCCCGATTAACCAAATTTAGGAAATTGGCGAAACAAAAGTGATTCTATTTGTCGAAAACGCTATTTGTACCCGAAAAGTACTTTTTTACGAAACTAAAAAAGCCTACTTCTCCTCCAAATCGACAAATTTTGCATAAATAACATCATGGACTCCTTCGCGCACGCCCGATTAACCAAATTTAGGAAATTGGCGAAACAAAAGTGATTCTATTTGTCGAAAACGCTATTTGTACCCGAAAAGTACTTTTTACGAAACTAAAAAAGCCTACTTCGCCTCCAAATCGACAAATTTTGCATAAATAACATCATGGACTCCTTCGCGCACGCCCGAATAACCAAATTTAGGAAATGGGCGAAACAAAAGTGATTCTATTTGCCGAAAACGCCAAGTGTACCCGAAAAGTACTTTTTTACGAAATTAAAAAAGCTTACTTCTCCTCCAAATCGACAAATTTTGCACAAATAACATCATGGACTCCTTCGCGCACGCCCGATTAACCAAATTTAGGAAATTGGCGAAACAAAAGTGATTCTATTTGCCGAAAACGCCATTTGTACCCGAAAAGTACTTTTTTACGAAACTAAAAAGCCTACTTCTCCTCCAAATCGACAAATTTTGCATAAATAACATCATGGACTCCTTCGCGCACGCCCGATTAACCAAATTTAGGAAATTGGCGGAACAAAAGTGATTCTATTTGTCGAAAACGCTATTTGTACCCGAAAAGTACTTTTTTACGAAACTAAAAAAGCCTACTTCTCCTCCAAATCGACAAATTTTGCATAAATAACATCATGGACTCCTTCGCGGACGCCCGATTAACCAAATTTAGGAAATGGGCGAAACAAAAGTGATTCTATTTGTCGAAAACGCCATTTGTACCCGAAAAGTACTTTTTTACGAAACTAAAAGAGCCTACTTCTCCTCCAAATCGACAAATTTTGCATAAATAACATCATGGACTCCTTCGCGCACGCCCGATTAACCAAATTTAGGAAATTGGCGAAACAAAAGTGATTCTATTTGTCGAAAACGCCATTTGTACCCGAAAAGTACTTTTTTACGAAACTAAAAAAGCCTACTTCTCCTCCAAATCGACAAATTTTGCATAAATAACATCGTGGACTCCTTCGCGCACGCCCGATTAACCAAATTTAGGAAATTGGCGAAACAAAAGTGATTCTATTTGCCGAAAACGCCATTTGTACCCGAAAAGTAATTTTTTACGAAACTAAAAAAGCCTACTTCTCCTCCAAATCGACAAATTTTGCATAAATAACATCATGGACTCCTTCGCGCACGCCCGATTAACCAAATTTAGGAAATTGGCGAAACAAGTGATTCTATTTGCCGAAAACGCCAAGTGTACCCGAAAAGTACTTTTTTACGAAACTAAAAAAGCTTACTTCTCCTCCAAATCGACAAATTTTGCATAAATAACATCATGGACTCCTTCGCGCACGCCCGATTAACCAAATTTAGGAAATTGGCGAAACAAAAGTGATTCTATTTGTCGAAAACGCTATTTGTACCCGAAAAGTACTTTTTACGAAACTAAAAAAGCCTACTTCGCCTCCAAATCGACAAATTTTGCATAAGTAACATCATGGACTCCTTGGCGCACGCCCGAATAACCAAATTTAGGAAATGGGCGAAACAAAAGTGATTCTATTTGCCGAAAACGCCAAGTGTACCCGAAAAGTACTTTTTTACGAAATTAAAAAAGCTTACTTCTCCTCCAAATCGACAAATTTTGCACAAATAACATCATGGACTCCTTCGCGCACGCCCGATTAACCAAATTTAGGAAATTGGCGAAACAAAAGTGATTCTATTTGCCGAAAACGCCATTTGTACCCGAAAAGTACTTTTTTACGAAACTAAAAAGCCTACTTCTCCTCCAAATCGACAAATTTTGCATAAATAACATCATGGACTCCTTCGCGCACGCCCGATTAACCAAATTTAGGAAATTGGCGGAACAAAAGTGATTCTATTTGTCGAAAACGCTATTTGTACCCGAAAAGTACTTTTTTACGAAACTAAAAAAGCCTACTTCTCCTCCAAATCGACAAATTTTGCATAAATAACATCATGGACTCCTTCGCGCACGCCCGATTAACCAAATTTAGAAAATTGGCGAAACAAAAGTGATTCTATTGGTCGAAAACGCTATTTGTACCCGAAAAGTACTTTTTTACGAAACTAAAAAAGCCTACTTCGCCTCCAAATCGACAAATTTTGCATAAATAACATCATGGACTCCTTCGCGCACGCCCGATTAACCAAATTTAGGAAATTGGCGAAACAAAAGTGATTCTATTTGCCGAAAACGCCATTTGTAC
>CAXHSH010000697.1:0-18879 GCA_964019135.1 Arenicola marina
GGATAACTGTATGAAGAACCCTGGGCGTCAGGCAGTCCGGCCTGGGTGTGATCCCGGCGGTGGGTGGGGTTGTATATTCAGAACGCCTTAACCACGTCTGTTCATATCGCGTCAATGAGAGAAGGAAGGGAGAATGGAGCCATACCCCCGGGGGTAACCCCCTACTCTTTGCGAAGAAGGACATGATATATTCATCCTGCGACCACACAGATATGGCTGCATCAGGGCGCGAACCACCGGTCCACGTGCCGTTAGGCTCTCAGGCGGCCAGAACACTCAAGGTGAGCGCTCTAACCCATTGAGCTACCGGGGCGGCCCTGATCACGGCTGTCTGGGGGTTTGGAAAATGTGTTACATGACGATCGTCAGTGCATCTTCCAGCTGATGCATCATTCGTAGTTTAACATAACCCATGTGTGCAAAACAATGGCATAAAACGTCAATTTTCTCATAATTAAATGTAACGAAATAAACCCTGTGAGCGTATAACCCGATTATGGGCCATGCGCTAATGTTGTAAGGAGTGTCCCATTCCTTAGGTTACAATGATTAAACTTGCATTGCATTTATTCCTCGAAGAGTGTTTCGGAATACCAAGAAGATTAAGAGTTTTTTCGGCTCGGTTGATTTCAATCCCGATCTGCTGTTAACCCTGGTAGTTGGGATGTGGGTGTTGGTTTGTGTCGTCAAACCGAGCTCGGCGCTCACCGAGACAGGAAGTCTAGTCTCTTGTGACGTCATTGTGACGTAAGTGCTCGATCAAACCCAATGACGGGGTTCCCGGGTTACACAAGTAGTGACCGGCCAGGAGCAAAACGAGGCGCCCGTGGGGACCGGTCGTAATGGAAATGGCGGGCGGCTTCTGGATTGTTTTCTACCATACTGATAAAACACATCGTTTTAAGTTAGAAGGCGAAGCGACCGCATCAGTTGGAAATGGAGGAAAGATTGCGCATGCGCTGAAGCTAGCATCGGCCTCTCGGCGCGCGTCTCTCGCCGGGCGATGTTTGATGTGGCGTTCTGCTTCATGTCCGTTGTGGTCGGCGTCCTCTCGTCGTTAAAGCGTGATCGACACTTCACCAAACTACTCACTCGATTGTCGCCGAGGACCCTTCAAGTTGGCAAAACATCCGTCCATCTCGTCTTCTGTGTCGCCTTTCTATCGTGGCGATTCACCTGACTGCCGGCATTACGGGCGTCTCGCGGGCAGACGACACTATGCGCACTCTCCTGTCGACGCGGGAGGCCGCTAGGGGGGTGCGCCTGGCGGTGGGCGTATTGATCCGGACTAATGACGGTCCTGTAAAGGAAGCCGACATCTCGGGAGACTTTCAAATGAACATCCGTCCTGCGCCCACTGATATCCGCGCATGCGCATTCACCAACAGACGCTCTTTGAAGACGATTGGGTGGGTTGAGGGCACTCGGGCTTGGTGACGGTTCCCTGGATTTGACGGAGGTGAAGGGCTCCGGGTGGCAGTCCTGTTGCTTGCCATTCCAAAGGTCATTTTGCAAATCGAGTTTTTATATTTGTTCATTGCTGGTAGCGAGGTATGAGTTTATCTGTAACAATAACTGAAGCTTTTCGCACTTCTGCGATATTCTAGATGTCGACCCGATAAATGCTCTAGAAGATTGGAGTGGAACTCATTCTGGAAGATTGGAGGGGAACTCATTCTGGAAGATTGGAAAGAAACTCATTCTGGAAGATTGGAGGGAAGCTAATTCTTGAGGATTGACTGGGAACTCATTCTAGAAAATTGGAGTGGAACTCATTTTAGAAAATTGGAGTGGAACTCATTCTAGAAGATTGGAGTCGAACTCATTCTAGAAGATTGGAGTGGAACTCATTCTGAAAGATTGGAGGGGATCTCATTCTAGAATATTGAAGTGGAACTCATTCTGGAAGATTGGAGTGGTACTCATTCTAGAAGATTAGAGTGGAACTCATTCTGGAAGATTAGAGTGGAACTCATTCTAGAAGATTAGAGTGGAACTCATTCTTAAAGGTTGGGGCGGAACTCATTCTGGAAAATTAGGGTGAAACTCATTCTGGAAGATTAGGGTGAAACTCATTCTAGAAGATTGGAAGGGAATTCTTTTTCACGCGGATGGGCTTTTGAACAAAGAGTTCTTGGTAGAAACCATTTTTTTAGTATCTCTATCTTCATGATACTTCATGATGAAATTGCATAATTACATTGTATAGTTATATTTGTCTTAACCTGCGACATTGCTCCATGTATGACCCATCGCTGGTAATATCTCAACAGAATGTCAAGGTCTATATCATGGACGAGGTGAGTGCCTCTAAGCTCTCTATTGACATACCCCCCCCCCCCCACGCATCCCTTCGTTCACCCCCCCCCCCTCCTCTCCACCCAGCCTCCCCCACCCACGGCGTGCAGATGACAGCGTCCTTCCCTTTGAAAACCGACCAACCGTGGCAATTATCATGTTCAAAGATTCCATTAATTCTGAATCCAACGTAAATGCCAGGGTTATCAGGGGGAGGGCGGTGGCGTGGGGACTGAATAGCGAATCGCATTGACCGCCCGTTATTAAACCGTTGCCGCCGTAAATATCTTCTGAATCCCCCCCATCATCCAAATGACTTTGAGCTTTTGTTTCGCCGCCGTCCTGTCGGCAATGGGCCAACAACCCCAGGGCGCCGTGTGCACACACCCAACACTGCGGAGGCCAACCCCGCAGCAAATGTCACTGGCCGGGGCTTTGAAACTGAAACATTCAGGCCCCGTCCAGCCGGACGGATTTAGTTCCAGATCCCGCCGCCAGGTAGCGAGCGGGTGAGATGGCGGCGGGGGAGGGGAGGGGGGGGGGGGGCAGGAGAGGGAGTGCGGGATTGAGTGGGGGTGGGGGGGGGGGGGGTCGGATTGATATTCGAGCAAATTATCCTTTGACTGCCGAGGTGAGGCGATGGCATACAGCAGACAATGGATCGGCTGAGGTCGGTCTATGCCGGGGACAGGACTAAATGACTACACCTCAGCAGAACAGTGGGTGCCCCGATAGGACCAAACTATGGGTGCCCCGATCGGTTAACTCATCACTGAAGCGGTCACGGGTAGGGCATTTTTGCATGAGGGATGGCGATGGGAGGGGTGGGCAGGGGGTGGGGAGACAGGGGAGGGGAGGAGAGCGAGGGGTGGAGGGGGGGGGGGGAGGCAGAGCCACTGGCTTAATCAGCCAGTGATGGGACACCTCGCCTGGCACGGTGCTCCGTAAATACGCTGCGTCAGGCGTGACCATTGTGCTGGGAGGCCTGCCAGTGTAGCCGTCACTACTCTGTATCTGTCTCATCACTTTCAGATTCCCAATGTCCCTTTGACCGTCCTGTTGACTCCCGTCCTACCGTCTCGCTATACAGCCCTCCGTTCGTACCCGTTCTAGCTAGGATTTCTCTCCCCCATGTTCAATATTTTATTACATCGGTACTGTTAAAAGCCCACTGCCGCCCCCCCCCCCTTGTTGCCTTGCTTGCACCCCCCCCCCCCCCCACCGCTCGCTTCACAAACTCTGGAAGCGGCCCCCCTAGCTGTCCATAATGATTCTCGCTTACAGGTTTGATTTATTCTATAGGTCTGTTTTAATATATGTAATAACTTCATAAATGAATTTCAGTTAGCTCCCACTTTTAATCTATCGTCTGTCTCTTCACCATGTGCGTGCCTGCCTGTCTGCCTGCCCACCTGTCTGCCTGCCCTGCCCACCTGTCTGCCTGACTGCCTGCCCACCTGTCTGCCTGCCCACCTGACTGCCTGCCCTGCCCGCCTGTCTGCCTATCTGCAGGTCTCCTTCTCTAGCTGTCCGTTCACCTCCCTGCCTCTCTGTTCAGTCGCTTCCCTGTCTGCATATCCGTTCACGTCCCTGTCTGCCTGTCCCTGTCTGCCATCCCATCCCTTATCCGTTCACAACCCTGCCTCAGTATTTGGCCATATATGGTTTATATATGGAAGTAAGAAACGTCGTTTTGACGTAAATTACACATGGGGCGGGGGCGGGGGCGGGGGCGGAGGCGGATGCGGGGGCGGGGGCGGCCCATGTATGTGGGTGACTAGGTCCACTGTGCTCAATGAGAGTCCAGGGCTCAACCCAAATACCTGTTGTGACAGTTCCTTCACACAGTCTTCCTCAGTATTGTGGCGCATGCCGGGCTTTGGGCTTTGTCAGCGTCTTCCGCCACGGACCCTGGCCGTTATACCAGATATGTGCCAGTCTAGTACGTCCGGGAGGGGGGGGGGGGTTATGGTAGGGGGTAATGCATAGGGGGTGAGGGGGTAGTATGTGAGGGGTGAGATGGTAGTGTGTGAGAGGGGATGGTGTGCGGATGAGGGTAGGGTATTGTCTGTGGGGGGGGAGAGGGGTGGTAGTGTGTGTCTGGGTGAGGGGGTAGAGTGAGTGGGTGAGGTGGGGATGGGGTAATGGTGGGGTACAGTGTGTCGGTCAGGGGGGTAGTGAGTGGGGGGTGATGGGTGGCCGGGGGTGGTGTGGGTGGCTCGGGGGGGGGGGTAGTGTTTGTGCGAGGGGTGGGGCCTGAGAACCCTGTACCATTATTCCCTCTCAGCGAGGGCTTCAATTGGTGTCGGATTCGATCCTTTCATGGCAAAAACAGTTATTATTATACTGAACTAACTAAAGTGAAGGCCAAAGCGGGTGATAAGTACCATATTTACAGGTTATTGACAACACATGCATTACATTAATAAGATGTTCTAAATTACATCCAGAGGACATCACTTGCCCATTACATAGATGACAAAAACTTATATTTACTTATCTACAGAATATGTTGTCATGCCACAACGCCATATTGGCATCTCGAAGATACCATAATAATACCCAAAATGCAATGCACATGCAGTGGCGCCTCACAGTGTTATAAGCTAAACTTGCTTTGCGAAGTCGTCTATGCGGCAACCTGCCATCACCCACCGAAAATGGGGGCTCCACAAAATAATATCGGGGGTCCAGTACAAAAGGGCTGGAAGAGGGTCCACATCTTACGTGGCATGCAGTTACCATAGAAACAGGAAACCGCGCTCAAAAAACGACAAGGGAGGTGAGGGGCGGGGGTGAACCCAACCCTCCTGCCCCTTTCTTCCCCCCTCCCTCGATCCACTCCGGACCTGAGGTACCGTTGTCACCCCTAGGGTGCGCCACCATATTGTATAAATACAAACAACGCCGCCGAGGTGGAGAAGGGGACATACTTTTATTGCCGAAATGTTATTACGAAATTAAATTTGCCGGCTGACTTTTCACAGACACGGACTTCATGTAACAGGTTGTTGATTACCGCTGTGGGCCGCCCACCCGTGGTGCAATCTCCCTAGACGGCGCTGCAGTCTCATCCAGAACACGTCCTCTCACTCTCTCTGAACGGCTAAAGGTTTCATCCTTCTACAAAGTGCATGGCTATTTCTGTACCCTGCGGCCTTGCATTCTGTAGTTTTGTGTCAATTACACTTGTACCTTGCGTATACCAGTGTTTTATAAGATAGGGGTGGATACGTGACGCCATGGTGAATGTAATGTTCTCCTTGCATAGATAAAAATAATAGTTCTTCGTCGGACTGGGAAACGTTCCCATGTGTCAGCTACTGGGCCCATAGTACAGCTATACATGCCGCTTGGGTGCGCAATAACACAGGATGGAACAGGGAATGAACGCAGACATACTGAACAGAGAATTAATACATTTTGCAATAATAGGAGAAACACTTGTATAAGCGTGTCTTGAGATCAAATAGTCAATTGACGACCTAATACATCCCATGTGTCGAATGTGTCTGTTGCATTATACAATACTAGTAGAATGTCATAACTATGTGGATAACTCGTTATTTCCGCTCAAATATTATTAAATCACAACAATTCGCTATTGAGTGGCTGTGCATCCATATGTCCTACCTATTGACGTCCGGGTGTCTCGAGGTCTGAAACCGGAAGGAGAGGCTTTGCCATGGTTCGGTCGGACCAAGGCTCACTCAATGCCATGTAGACTGACCGGACGTCCTACACCTCTGTACAGTAACACCTGGTGGTCTGTGCGCGTAGTATGGGAAGGCGATACTGACCGGACGTCCTACACCTCTGTACAGTAACACCTGGTGGTCTGTGTGCGTAGTATGGGAACGCGATACTGACCGGACGTCCTACACCTCTGTACAGTAACACCTGGTGGTCTGTGCGTGTAGTATGGGAACGCGATACTGACCGGACGTCCTACACCTCTGTACAGTAACACCTGGTGGTCTGTGCGCGTAGTATGGGAACGCGATACTGACCGGACGTCCTACACCTCTGTACAGTAACACCTGGTGGTCTGTGCGTGTAGTATGGGAACGCGATACTGACCGGACGTCCTACACCTCTGTACAGTAACACCTGGTGGTCTGTGCGTGTAGTATGGGAACGCGATACTGACCGGACGTCCTACACCTCTGTACAGTAACACCTGGTGGTCTGTGCGCGTAGTATGGGAACGCGATACTGACCGGACGTCCTACACCTCTGTACAGTAACACCTGGTGGTCTGTGCGCGTAGTATGGGAACGCGATACTGACCGGACGTCCTACACCTCTGTACAGTAACACCTGGTGGTCTGTGCGTGTAGTATGGGAACGCGATACTGACCGGACGTCCTACACCTCTGTACAGTAACACCTGGTGGTCTGTGCGCGTAGTATGGGAACGCGATACTGACCGGACGTCCTTCACCTCTGTACAGTAACACCTGGTGGTCTGTGCGCGTAGTATGGGAACGCGATACTGACCGGACGTCCTACACCTCTGTACAGTAACACCTGGTGGTCTGTGCGCGTAGTATGGGAACGCGATACCGACCGGACGTCCTACACCTCTGTACAGTAACACCTGGTGGTCTGTGTGCGTAGTATGGGAACGCGATACTGACCGGACGTCCTACACCTCTGTACAGTAACACCTGGTGGTCTGTGCGCGTAGTATGGGAACGCGATACTGACCGGACGTCCTACATCTCTGTACAGTAACACCTGGTGGTCTGTGCGTGTAGTATGGGAACGCGATACTGACCGGACGTCCTACATCTCTGTACAGTAACACCTGGTGGTCTGTGTGCGTAGTATGGGAACGCGATACTGACCGGACGTCCTACACCTCTGTACAGTAACACCTGGTGGTCTGTGCGCGTAGTATGGGAACGCGATACTGACCGGACCTCCTACACCTCTGTACAGTAACACCTGGTGGTCTGTGCGCGTAGTATGGGAACGCGATACTGACCGGACGTCCTACACCTCTGTACAGTAACACCTGGTGGTCTGTGCGCGTAGTATGGGAACGCGATACTGACCGGACGTCCTACACCTCTGTACAGTAACACCTGGTGGTCTGTGCGCGTAGTATGGGAACGCGATACTGACCGGACGTCCTACACCTCTGTACAGTAACACCTGGTGGTCTGTGCGCGTAGTATGGGAACGCGATACTGACCGGACGTCCTACACCTCTGTACAGTAACACCTGGTGGTCTGTGCGCGTAGTATGGGAACGCGATACTGACCGGACGTCCTACACCTCTGTACAGTAACACCTGGTGGTCTGTGCGCGTAGTATGGGAACGCGATACTGACCGGACGTCCTACACCTCTGTACAGTAACACCTGGTGGTCTGTGCGTGTAGTATGGGAACGCGATACTGACCGGACGTCCTACACCTCTGTACAGTAACACCTGGTGGTCTGTGCGCGTAGTATGGGAACGCGATACTGACCGGACGTCCTACACCTCTGTACAGTAACACCTGGTGGTCTGTGCGTGTAGTATGGGAACGCGATACTGACCGGACGTCCTACACCTCTGTACAGTAACACCTGGTGGTCTGTGCGTGTAGTATGGGAACGCGATACTGACCGGACGTCCTACACCTCTGTACAGTAACACCTGGTGGTCTGTGCGCGTAGTATGGGAACGCGATACTGACCGGACGTCCTACACCTCTGTACAGTAACACCTGGCAGTCTGTGCGCGTAGTATGGGAACGCGATACTGACCGGACGTCCTACATCTCTGTACAGTAACACCTGGTGGTCTGTGCGCGTAGTATGGGAACGCGATACTGACCGGACGTCCTACACCTCTGTACAGTAACACCTGGTGGTCTGTGCGTGTAGTATGGGAACGCGATACTGACCGGACGTCCTACATCTCTGTACAGTAACACCTGGTGGTCTGTGCGCGTAGTATGGGAACGCGATACTGACCGGACGTCCTACACCTCTGTACAGTAACACCTGGTGGTCTGTGCGCGTAGTATGGGAACGCGATACTGACCGGACGTCCTACACCTCTGTACAGTAACACCTGGTGGTCTGTGCGCGTAGTATGGGAACGCGATACTGACCGGACGTCCTACACCTCTGTACAGTAACACCTGGTGGTCTGTGCGCGTAGTATGGGAACGCGATACTGACCGGACGTCCTACACCTCTGTACAGTAACACCTGGTGGTCTGTGTGCGTAGTATGGGAACGCGATACTGACCGGACGTCCTACACCTCTGTACAGTAACACCTGGTGGTCTGTGCGTGTAGTATGGGAACGCGATACTGACCGGACGTCCTACACCTCTGTACAGTAACACCTGGTGGTCTGTGCGTGTAGTATGGGAACGCGATACTGACCGGACGTCCTACACCTCTGTACAGTAACACCTGGTGGTCTGTGCGCGTAGTATGGGAACGCGATACTGACCGGACGTCCTACACCTCTGTACAGTAACACCTGGTGGTCTGTGCGCGTAGTATGGGAACGCGATACTGACCGGACGTCCTACACCTCTGTACAGTAACACCTGGTGGTCTGTGCGTGTAGTATGGGAACGCGATACTGACCGGACGTCCTACATCTCTGTACAGTAACACCTGGTGGTCTGTGCGCGTAGTATGGGAACGCGATACTGACCGGACGTCCTACACCTCTGTACAGTAACACCTGGTGGTCTGTGCGCGTAGTATGGGAACGCGATACTGACCGGACGTCCTACATCTCTGTACAGTAACACCTGGTGGTCTGTGCGCGTAGTATGGGAACGCGATACTGACCGGACGTCCTACACCTCTGTACAGTAACACCTGGTGGTCTGTGCGCGTAGTATGGGAACGCGATACTGACCGGACGTCCTACACCTCTGTACAGTAACACCTGGTGGTCTGTGCGCGTAGTATGGGAACGCGATACTGACCGGACGTCCTACACCTCTGTACAGTAACACCTGGTGGTCTGTGCGTGTAGTATGGGAACGCGATACTGACCGGACGTCCTACACCTCTGTACAGTAACACCTGGTGGTCTGTGCGTGTAGTATGGGAACGCGATACTGACCGGACGTCCTACACCTCTGTACAGTAACACCTGGTGGTCTGTGCGTGTAGTATGGGAACGCGATACTGACCGGACGTCCTACACCTCTGTACAGTAACACCTGGTGGTCTGTGCGCGTAGTATGGGAACGCGATACTGACCGGACGTCCTACATCTCTGTACAGTAACACCTGGTGGTCTGTGCGCGTAGTATGGGAACGCGATACTGACCGGACGTCCTACACCTCTGTACAGTAACACCTGGTGGTCTGTGCGCGTAGTATGGGAACGCGATACTGACCGGACGTCCTACATCTCTGTACAGTAACACCTGGTGGTCTGTGCGTGTAGTATGGGAACGCGATACTGACCGGACGTCCTACACCTCTGTACAGTAACACCTGGTGGTCTGTGTGCGTAGTATGGAAACGCGATACTGACCGGACGTCCTACATCTCTGTACAGTAACACCTGGTGGTCTGTGCGCGTAGTATGGGAACGCGATACTGACCGGACGTCCTACACCTCTGTACAGTAACACCTGGTGGTCTGTGCGTGTAGTATGGGAACGCGATACTGACCGGACGTCCTACACCTCTGTACAGTAACACCTGGTGGTCTGTGTGCGTAGTATGGGAACGCGATACTGACCGGACGTCCTACATCTCTGTACAGTAACACCTGGTGGTCTGTGTGCGTAGTATGGGAACGCGATACTGACCGGACGTCCTACACCTCTGTACAGTAACACCTGGTGGTCTGTGCGTGTAGTATGGGAACGCGATACTGACCGGACGTCCTACACCTCTGTACAGTAACACCTGGTGGTCTGTGCGCGTAGTATGGGAACGCGATACTGACCGGACGTCCTACACCTCTGTACAGTAACACCTGGTGGTCTGTGTGCGTAGTATGGGAACGCGATACTGACCGGACGTCCTACACCTCTGTACAGTAACACCTGGTGGTCTGTGCGTGTAGTATGGGAACGCGATACTGACCGGACGTCCTACACCTCTGTACAGTAACACCTGGTGGTCTGTGCGTGTAGTATGGGAACGCGATACTGACCGGACGTCCTACACCTCTGTACAGTAACACCTGGTGGTCTGTGCGCGTAGTATGGGAACGCGATACTGACCGGACGTCCTACACCTCTGTACAGTAACACCTGGTGGTCTGTGCGCGTAGTATGGGAACGCGATACTGACCGGACGTCCTACACCTCTGTACAGTAACACCTGGTGGTCTGTGCGTGTAGTATGGGAACGCGATACTGACCGGACGTCCTACACCTCTGTACAGTAACACCTGGTGGTCTGTGCGCGTAGTATGGGAACGCGATACTGACCGGACGTCCTACATCTCTGTACAGTAACACCTGGTGGTCTGTGCGTGTAGTATGGGAACGCGATACTGACCGGACGTCCTACACCTCTGTACAGTAACACCTGGTGGTCTGTGCGTGTAGTATGGGAACGCGATACTGACCGGACGTCCTACACCTCTGTACAGTAACACCTGGTGGTCTGTGCGTGTAGTATGGGAACGCGATACTGACCGGACGTCCTACATCTCTGTACAGTAACACCTGGTGGTCTGTGCGCGTAGTATGGGAACGCGATACTGACCGGACGTCCTTCACCTCTGTACAGTAACACCTGGTGGTCTGTGCGCGTAGTATGGGAACGCGATACTGACCGGACGTCCTACACCTCTGTACAGTAACACCTGGTGGTCTGTGCGTGTAGTATGGGAACGCGATACTGACCGGACGTCCTTCACCTCTGTATAGTAACACCTGGTGGTCTGTGTGCGTAGTATGGGAACGCGATACTGCGGCTGGGATAACTCATCATTATACGTCATATAGATTACCAATGACATTCATAATAATATTAATAGTTAATTAAACATTGACCTTACCAATGTTACAATGTTTCACCCCCACCCCCACCCCCACCCATCCCTTCGTTTCTCTCCAGATATAGACAGATTGGAAGCGTATTTTAAATTAGCTACGTGCGCTTCTGTTGTTCAACAACTCACTGTTGACAAGTGACATTAAAGGAGTCTCCTGCATGTTGTCAATCTGCCGTAACAACCCCATTGCTGCCACCGGTCAGTTTTCTAATTGCGGCTTGATTACCATGAGAGGGGACAGTCCAGAGAGCTCAATACTCTAACCGGATGTGCTCATACCGCTCGACGTCTCACCTTTATTCTCGCGATATCACGTCCCTTCCATCCCAGCCATGCAGTGATGGTCTCTGTCGGTGTGGGCTCCCCTTCCCGCGGCTTTTGTCTTAGCTGTCACAACGCCAACAGCAAATACACAAAGCCCGTCATGCTCACATAGCCCGCGCATTGATATCTGCGTGTTCACCCAGCCCGTCAGATTGATGGGTTTGATGTGGATGAGACTGGCAATGCAAATGAAAAATATCTATTTGGAGTAAAAAGCAATCTCTCGAAGCTTTGGCGACAATCGTTTCATTAATTCCTATTACTTTACGTCAATTAATTGGATAATCCACGCAACTGGTGAGGGGTAAAAAAATGGGCTGTATTGCGGATTTGCTGTTGAGTTGGGCGATATTAGGGGTGATTTGTCGTTGCAGAGGTTTGGTGTTTATTCATCATGTCAGAAGCGGTGGGTGAGCGTCGGAGCGGAGGGCGAGAGGGGTGGGGGGCGGGAGAAGGGAAGGGGGGGGGATATACCAAAGTCGTGTGGCGTGTGATATCAGGTTTAGCGGACCACTTCGGCAATGGGGTGTGATTTATAACGACGCCGCAGTCAGCGATGTGCGGTTGGCACGCGAGACATCATCTCAAGCAAAGGCAAGAAGAGCAATGGATCTTATTCAAAACGTTTCACCACAATAGGCCCAGTCCTACCGATCACTTTGGCATCGTACTACTGAGCCAATATATCAAACCTTATTGCTTTCACTTGGAATAAAGGATCTTTGCCTTTGTGACATCGCACGGGGGTGTCAGCCGGGATGGGGGGCCGGGGTGGGGGGCTTGGCCCGGGATTGGGGGCGGCGGGGGAGGGGAAACAGCCAGTAGGACTTCGGGGCCGTTACAAATACGCGGGAAAAGTCGCAGCCGCGAAAAATAATGTCCACATTTTTTACGAGTGCAAACTATACGCAATCTTGCATGTGGCAGAGCCCCCCTCATCTCCCTTTGTACTGGAACCTGCACCCCCCCCCCCTCCCGCTCGGTCGCTTTCTGAGAGGATACCCCCACCCTCGCAAACCCTCCATCCCCCTTCCCATGGTCCAAGGTTTTCGTACTTAGCGTGGACATCCCCCCCCCCTTTTCAAAATCCGGGTTCGGCGCCTAGCTGTTTTCCTTTTGTTTCTTTTGACCCTGATCCCTGATATTGTTGGGTATTGTGTTCGTGGCTTGCAGTTGTCTGTTCGCCAGTCATGCAGGCAGTAAGTACCGCCGATGAACCTCCACAGGACCATGTCCTCGCACCTATTGTTTTATATCTGTGACCCCCACAGGACCATGTTCTCACACCTATTGTGTTATATCTGTGACCTCCAAAGGACCATGTCCTCACACTTATTGTGTTATATCTGTGACCCACACAGGACCATGTCCTCACACCTATTGTGTTATAATTGTGACCCCCACAGGACCATGTCCTCACACTTATTGTGTTATATCTGTGACTTCAAAAGAACCATGTCCTCACACCTATTGTGTTATATCTGTGACCTGCACATGACCATGTCCTCACACTTATTGGGTTATATCTGTGACCTCAAAAGGACCATGTCCTCACACCTATTGTGTTATATCTGTGACCCCCACAGGACCATGTCCTCACACCTATTGTGTTATATCTGTGACCTCCAAAGGACCATGTCCTCACACTTATTGTGTTATATCTGTGACCCACACAGGACCATGTCCTCACACTTATTGTGTTATATCTGTGACCCCCACAGGACCATGTCCTCAAACCTATTGTGTTATATCTGTGACCTCAAAAGGACCATGTCCTCACACTTATTGTGTTATATCTGTGACCTCCACAGGACCATGTCCTCACACCTATTGTGTTATATCTGTGACCCCCACAGGACCATGTCCTCACACCTATTGTGTTATATCTGTGACCTCCACAAGACCATGTCCTGACACATATTGTGTTATATCTGTGACCTCAAAAGAAACATGTCCTCACACATATTGTGTTATATCTGTGACCTCCACAAGACCATGTCCTCACACCTATTGTGTTATACCTGTGACCTCCACATGACGGTGTCCTGACACATATTGTGTTATATCTGTGACCTCAAAAGAAACATGTCCTCACACATATTGTGTTATATCTGTGACCTCCACAAGACCATGTCCTCACACCTATTGTGTTATACCTGTGACCTCCACATGACCGTGTCCTCGCACCTATTGTGTTATATCTGTGACCTCCACAGGACCATGTCCTCACACCTATTGTGTTATATCTGTGACCTCCACAGGACCATGTCCTCACACCTATTGTGCTATACCTGTGATCTCCACTTGACCATGTCCTCACATCTATTGTGTTATATCTGTGACTCCCACAGGACCATGTCCTCACACTTATTGTGTTATATCTGTGACCCCCACAGGACCATGTCCTCACACTTATTGTGTTATATCTGTGACCTCAAAAGGACCATGTCCGCACACCTATTGTGTTATATCTGTGACCGCCACAGGACCATGTCCTCACACCTATTGTGTTATATCTGTGACCTCCACATGACCATGTCCTCACACTTATTGTGTCATATCTGTGACCTCAAAAGGACCATGTCCTCACACCTATTGTGTTATATCTGTGACCTCCCCATGACCATGTCCTCACGCCTATTGTGTTATATCTGTGACCTCCACATGACTATGTCCTCACACTTATTGTGTTATATCTGTGACCTCAAAAGGACCATGTCCTCACACCTATTGTGTTATATCTGTGACCGCCACAGGACCATGTCCTCACACCTATTGTGTTATATCTGTGACCTCAAAAGGACCATGTCCTCACACCTATTGTGTTATATCTGTGACCGCCACAGGACCGTATCCTCACACTTATTGTGTTATATCTGTGACCTCAAAAGGACCATGTCCTCACACCTATTGTGTTATATCTGTGACCTCCACATGACCATGTCCTCACACTTATTGTGTTATATCTGTGACATCAAAAGGACCATGTCCTCACACCTATTGTGTTATATCTGTGACCGCCACAGGACCATGTCCTTACACCTATTGTGTTATATCTGTGACCTCAAAAGGACCATGTCCTCACACCTATTGTGTTATATCTGTGACCTCCACAAGACCATGTCCTCACACCTATTGTGTTATACCTATGACCTCCACATGACCATGTCCTCACACTTATTGTGTTATATCTGTGACCTCAAAAGGACCATGTCCTTACACCTATTGTGTTATATCTGTGACCGCCACAGGACCATGTCCTCACACCTATTGTGTTATATCTGTGACCTCCACAAGACCATGTCCTCACACCTATTGTGTTACATCTGTGACCTAAAAAGAACCATGTCCTCACAAACACGCATAAAATAAAAGTAAGACATTTATAATTTAATAGGTAGTATTTTATTAATGTTTCTCATTGTATATTCTATACACACTTTTTATACAACATATGTTTATATTTATTCGTATATCTATTTATAAACAACTGGTGAAACTATGTGATTTAAAATACGTTGTGGTATGCTAGCGGTTTGTATAGGAATCACAGGAGTTCATATGGTGTCGTCATTGTCTTATTGTTACATCGCTTTACATACATGAGTATCGCTGTCCACCACGACTAATGTTTGGGTGATTGCATGGCTCTTGGGCTCACTTCCCTTGTAAGACCAGGGCGGGTGAGGCAGACCCATGTTGTCTCTTCACGGGGGAGGATGTTGGGGGGGGGGGACGCTGGTGGAGAAGGGGGTGGAGGCGGGGGTAAACGACGTCCGCCGCGGTAACGCAATGGCGTCTCACGTGAAATCGACCGTTCTACGAAATGTCGTTAGAGTAAAGGTTGACGCTGGCATGAAGGGACCGAATAGTTTTACGTCTTATTATTCATTTTATGTTTATTCCTAGTAATCCGCTAACTACGTTGTTCGATATCCCTCCTGGACGGGACGGGGACCTCAGCCTTAAAGTAAAGACAGGTTAATCGAAGCTAAGCTGAGGGACTGCGACGTTTGTGGAGCGGTTTGATTAATCACTGAGGGGAGACTGAACACGGGCGAGGAGGGTGGGGGGGGGGGTGGAGGAGGGGGGGTGGTGGAGGATGGGGGCGGCTATTAGACTTCTAACCCGTATGATGACGTCAATAGTGACGCTATGTAGTCACGTGACTTTTGACGCCCGTTTGTCTAAATGGCCCCGACTTCTGGTCTTGATGATTACAGTTATCTTATATTCTTGATATTCCCGTCAAATTGCACAAATAGTAGAAGAAAATACTGTGCAGTCATAACTTTTACAAGTCTTTGGGAGTGATGAAAGAAGTAAAAGCACAACCGTCTATCGAGATTCGAACTCTACCTGGTCATGGACACGATTTGTGCAGTCGTTCACGCTTAGTTGTGACATGGTGATTTAAGTATGATATTATTCTATGGGCTGCAGAGGTCTTCACCCACCTCCATACGGGGATGTTTGCCTTCAGCCTTAGCGTCATGATCCAAAGAACGCAACTAAAAATGGAAAGGGAAGTTTTAAATGAACTGGTTTTTGTTACTGATGCGTGGACATTCACCAGAGCTTTGATGCTTCGCTTGCACTTTGTCGGTCCCCAAAAACAAGACCATGACATTTGTCAGCTGATCATGTACATCAACCCCGTAGAGAACATAAAGAGTGGGCGACATGTCAAGGAATGGACACAACAACCGCAGTGGCCGTTTGCGAACAAAAAAAAAAGATCGTGTGTGACGAAAACGTCATTCGCAGAAGGCTTTTGCTTATTCATTACGGGAAAGAATTCATCTTTCGTGCCATGAATGGTATAATTTTTTCAGTGAGTAAGAACTACTCTCTGGCGATGTTCTCCCCGGCGGGGACGTAGGGGTGGGTGGGGTGGGGGGGGGGGTTCTGACTGATTGGCCGGTGGGTGCAGGACATGCCAATCAATTGGTCAAATATGCCTTCAGATCTGCAGAGGAATCTATCGATCACGTGGTTGATACCAGCCGTCAGCGGCCGTAAAACTATAGGAAGGATTAGGAGTTTAGAGGCAGGAGGCGGCGGCCTCTTTTTTGGCTGTCGCTGTTGGGTTCTGCTTACATCGCGTGGAGGGGTGAGGGGTGGGGGGTGCTGCTGGGAGGGTGTGCGGGGGTGGTAGCCGGTGATTACAACTGGTGCGACCCGAGGAGGGTTCCTCCAGAGCATGGAGAGTGTTGGCGATTATGGCCAGCCACTGGTGTTTGCTCGTGGTGACCTTATTAGAGCAAAGGTTATACACACACACTACCGCAGTAATCGATCCACGCGCGGGGAAAACGTATTGGTGGAGTCACCAGTGACGTCACTGCATCACAAGTGACGTCACAGCGTCATAATGTGAGAGGGAGAAAGCAAAAACAGGAGAGAGATAAACACAGAAAGACAGAAAAGAGATAGATATAGAAACGCAGATATTGCGAGAAAGAGATAATGAGTGACCGACCGAGAGTGATCGGGAGAAGAAGACTCACAGAGAGACAGGGAAGGAAAGCAAGAGACAAAGACCGACGGACGACAGATAGACAGATAGTGGGAGAGGGAGAGGGGGGGGGGGGGGCGATATAGACGCCGAGAGAGCTGGAACTAGACACGCCGGCTCCAAAGTTCATTCCGATGCTAACACTGTCTTTGGTTGGATTGGCTTGTTACTGGTTTAACACTGGGCGAGATTGTTACGGAATTCGTAGTCAATATAATTTGCGTGGAGTAATTTCCCGTTTTGTTGCCAGGCTAGCCATCTGCAGACATTACTCCCTAATCCGGATTGTTTGGCATTGGCACAAGGTTTTAAAACTAGTTTTGTTTATCTCAGGAATAAACTGTTATGACAATTCATTCATCGCGTGAGAGATCCTCCCAAGTTCCTGTGGCTTGATTTGATCTCTGTAATGGAACGCCCAGATTGGTGGTAACGGATTGAACGGAAGGCGGGTGAGTCTTTAACCATATAGATACCGACAGCCTACGATACAGATGCGAACCACCCAGCGTAGTGACCGCCTGTGACATAGATACCGATAGCCTACGATACAGATGCGAACCACCCAGCGTAGCAACCGCCTGTGACATAGATACCGATAGCCTACGATACAGATGCGATGCCATCTAGCCTAGCCACCATCTGTGACATAGATACCGATAGCCTACGACACAGATGCGATGCCATCTAGCCTAGCCACCATCTGTCACATAGATACCGATAGCCTACGACACAGATGCGATGCCATCTAGCCTAGCCACCATCTGTCACATAGATACCGATAGCCTACGATACAGATGCGACCCCAGCAAGCGTAGCAAACGCCTGTGAGATAGATACGATACAGATGCGATATAAACCAAAGTGTAGTAACGTACGGACTACAAGCGGAAAGGTACTTGAATGGTCTATTTAATTAAGATCTCTAAGTGACGATGCTCTACCCTATCAGAGTGTAATGGAATATATATATATGTATATTTATATTTGTATTACATTATAACATTGCTAATTATGAAATATTCCATGTGATTTATTCACAAGCCAAATTAATAATTTGATGACATTTCTACAACTTAATTATTACCACAATGTTAATCAATCTCAAACAGAGATGGACGCTCTGATTCTTGTGACAAACAGGGAATGTTTATGGACTGAGCGTGAAGACGGGTGATAGACAGATAGTGGGAGAGGGAGAGGGGGGGGGGCGATATAGACGTCTTTTAAGAGGGAAAGACGACAAAAACCTGGGAAGTAAATCCGTCACGGCTGGGGCGGGGGCGGGGGGGGGGAGCCAGTGGGGGTTCCATCGGATGCGGGTACAATTGTGGTGATTGTGGGGGTGGGGGTGGGGGTAGGACAGATTACAAATGGCATGATTCCGCTCATTGAAATGTCACTTTTATTGGGACGTTGATAGGAAATCCTGGCGAGGGAGTCGGAATGAGATGTCAAGGCTTTATGAGTTACCACCGTCCAGAGGCTCTACTGGCACTAGGCCTGTGCACCCCTCCACTCCCAGCCCCTGACACTGGCACTGGACAATGCGACTACGCCTCCCCAGTCACCCCCGTATCCACAGCCACCCCCGTATCCACAGCCACCCATCCCCAAACACACGCCCAAACACCCACACACCCACACGCGCAGCCCTGTGCCCACACCTACACACATACCGACATCTTACCCACACCCCATCCCCACCAGCACCCACAACCCCCACACCCATACGCCGCCACCCCCA
>CAXHSH010000698.1:0-37958 GCA_964019135.1 Arenicola marina
CCTCTGTCAAGTAAAAAACACTTTTTGTGCCATACTTATCATTCCATTTGAACCAAATGTTGCATTCCGGTTAAAATGTGAATGTTGATCTTTTATTGTAACATACGATGCACAATAGGGTTTGAGGGAATTATTGAGTGAGTACTATATAGTAACACATGTATAAACCAATGAAGTGTTTGGCTGGGAACGCCGTTCACATCCGGGTTACTGAAGTCTGTGGTTTGTCAAGGTTCAACAGGTTCTCATGATTACAAAAATGAGACGTAATGACAGTCAAGGAATGCGGAAGTGCATGTAAACTATAGTGTTACGAGGTTTATTTAAAAGGTGAACTATACTCTGACGACTTATTTAAAAGGTGAACTACACACTGACGGGTGATTTATAAGGTGAACTATTGTATGACGATTTAAGGTTAATTTAAGTTTAATTTAAGGTGAACTATTGCAAGCCTGTGATTAACCTTTCACAAAAACGGCATAAAGTAGGCTTCTTTTGGGGGTAGGGAAAGATGTATCTGAAAACAACAGGGCATTTCGATGACAACTTCTCATCCAGGCTTAGGTACAATCATACTTGCCCAACGACTTATACACCCTTGCCAAAGGATCCCCGGGAGGGGGGGGGGGGTGTAAACTCATCCTGCACGAACACAGACATTGATTTGCACGATGAGGCGCGAACCCCCGAGTTGCCTCGCCTGGCAGACAGAGCCTAGAGTTAAGGCTGGGCGCGCTAACCACCAGACCAGTCGAGCGGTCCCATATACACAGGGAACAGGACCCGTCTATGGGGGAGCATATGGTCTGCTACCGCCCCCCACCCCCACTTCCCTCTGCCCCCCACGCCGTCAATTAATGTGTAGATACGCCCACAAAAGAGAGAATAATTCATATCAAGCACTTAAAGTGCGTCTTGCTGCGCGTGAAATTGTGCACCACTGGCTGTGGACATGGCAAACGGCTGCTAATTGCTCGACTATGACATCGCAATGTATGCATTCATTGTGTATGGCTAGGATGGGGATGGCGTCGTACGCTGGGAGGGGGGTGGGGCGGGGGGGAGGGGGTGGCTTGCATATTGCACCACCAATCGCCTGAAGGTGTGTAAGGCCTTGCAGTTTATAAATTTCACGGCATATCTATCATACTAATATATTCTGTGACAAATTATTCGCATTCACTGAAGTGCACATGACCACGTGCTTGTGATGGTGGCGATAATAGGTGCAGTCGCCGCCAATGTGTTGTATGTTGTGAATGTTATCAACATCTTGTCATGGCTGTCTTTGTTTAGTGGTGAGAAGGTTTGGGGAGGGGTGGAAGTGGGGGAGTTGCCCGTGACCATGTCATAGCACAGAGTCGTGAGCGGGCTGGGGGGGGGGGGGCGGGTGGTGGAAGTGGGGGAGTTGCCCGTGACCATGTCATAGCACAGAGTGGTGAGGGGGGTGGGGGGGCGGGTGGTGGAAGTGGGGGAGTGGTCCGTAACCATGTCATAGCACAGAGTCGTGAGGGGGGTGGGGGGGGGGGCGGGTGGTGGAAATGGGAGAGTTGTCCGTGATCATGTCATGGGACAGTGCTGAGGAGGGGAAGGGGGGTCTGTCACGATGTCATGGGACAGAGTGGTGATGGGGGGGGGAGGTGTCCGTCACGATGTCATAGCACAGAGTGGTGAGGGAGGGGAGGTGTCCGTCACGACGTCATAGGACAGAGTGGTGAGGGGGGGGGGGGTGTCCGTCACGATGTTTTGGGACAGAGTGCTGACGGGGGGGGGGGGTGTCCGTTACGACGTCATAAGACAGAGTGGTGAGGTGGGGGAGGGGGGGGGGGTGTCCGTCACGATGTTTTGGGACAGAGTGGTGAGGGGGGGGGGCAGATGTCCGTCACGATGTTTTGGGACAGAGTGGTGAGGGGGGGGGGGGAGGTGTCCGTCACGATGTTTTGGGACAGAGTGGTGAGGGGGGGGGGGCAGATGTCCGTCACGATGTTTTGGGACAGAGTGGTGAGGGGGGGGAGGTGTCCGTCACGATGTCATGAGACAGAGTGGTGAGGGGGGGGAGGTGTCCGTCACGATGGGACAGAGTGGTGAGGGGGGGGAGGTGTCCGTCACGACGTCATAGGACAGAGTGGTGAGTGGGGGGGAGGGGTCTGTCACGATGTCATAGGACAGAGTGGCGAGGGGGGGGGTGTCCGTCACGATGTCATGGGACAGAGTGGTGAGGGGGGGGGGGAGGTGTCCGTCACGATGTCATGGGACAGAGTGGTGAGGGGGGGGGAGGTGTCCGTCACGACGTCATAGGACAGAGTGGTGAGTGGGGGGGGAGGGGTCTGTCACGATGTCATAGGACAGAGTGGTGAGGGGGGGGGAGGTGTCCGTCACGACGTCATAGGACAGAGTGGTGAGTGGGGGGGGAGGGGTCTGTCACGATGTCATAGGACAGAGTGGCGAGGGGGGGGGGGAGGTGTCCGTCACGACGTCATGGACAGAGTGGTGAGGGAGGCGAGGTGTCCGTCACGATGTTTTGGGACAGAGTGGTGAGGGGGGGGAGGTGTCCGTCACGATGTCATGGGACAGAGTGGTGAGAGGGGGAGGTGTCTGTCACGATGTCATAGGACAGAGTGGTGAGGGGGGGGGGGTGTCCGTCACGATGTCATGGGACAGAGTGGTGAGAGAGGCGAGGTGTCCGTCACGATGTTTTGGGACAGAGTGGTGAGGGGGGGGGAGGTGTCTGTCACGATGTCATGGGACAGAGTGGTGAGGGGGGGGAGGTGTCCGTCACGACGTCATAGGACAGAGTGGAGAGGGGGGGGGGGTGTCCGTCACGATGTTTTGGGACAGAGTGGTGAGGGGGGGGGGAGGTGTCCGTCACGATGTCATGGGACAGAGTGGTGATGGGGGGGGGAGGTGTCCGTCACGATGTCATGGGACAGAGTGGGGAGGGGGGGAGGTGTCCGTTACGATGTTATGGGACAGAGTGGTGAGGGGGGGAGGTGTCCGTCACGATGTTTTGGGACAGAGTGGTGAGGGGGGGGGGAGGTGTCCGTCACGATGTCATGGGACAGAGTGGTGATGGGGGGGGGAGGTGTCCGTCACGATGTCATGGGACAGAGTGGGGAGGGGGGGAGGTGTCCGTTACGATGTTATGGGACAGAGTGGTGAGGGGGGGAGGTGTCCGTAACGATGTCATGGGACAGAGTGGTGAGAAGGGGGGGTGTCTGTCACGATGTCATGGGTGAGAGTGGTGAGAGGGGGAGGTGTCTGTCACGATGTCATGGGACAGAGTGGGGAGGGGGGGGTGTCCGTCACGATGTCATGGGACAGAGTGGTGAGGGGGTGGGGAGGTGTCCGTCACGATGTCATGGGACAGAGTGGTGAGGGGGGGGGAGGTGTCCGTCACGATGTCATGGGACAGAGTGGGGAGGGGGGGAGGTGTCCGTCACGATGTCATGGGACAGAGTGGTGGGGGGGGGAGGTGTCCGTCACGACGTCATAGGACAGAGTGGTGAAGGGGGGGGGGGTGTCCGTCACGATGTTTTGGGACAGAGTGGTGATAGGGGGGGGGGGTGTCCGTCACGATGTCATGGGACAGAGTGGGGAGGGGGGGGAGGTGTCCGTCACGACGTCATAGGACAGAGTGGAGAGGGGGGGGGGGGTGTCCGTCACGATGTTTTGGGACCGCGTGGTGAGGGGGGGGGAGGTGTCTGTCACGATGTCATGGGACAGAGTAGTGAGGGGGGGGGAGGTGTCCGTCACGATGTCATGGGACAGAGTGGTGAGGGGGGGGGGAGGTGTCCGTCACGATGTCATGGGACAGAGTGGTGAGGGGGGCAGGTGTCCGTCACGATGTCATGGGACAGAGTGGTGAGGGGGGGGAGGTGTCCGTCACGATGTGATGGGACAGAGTGGTGATGGGGGGGGGAGGTGTCCGTCACGATGTCATGGGACAGAGTGGTGAGGGGGGGAGGTGTCCGTCACGATGGCATGGGACAGAGTGGTGAGGGGGGGGGGGTGTCCGTCACGATGTCATAGGACAGAGTGGTGAGGGGGGGGAGGTGTCCGTCACGATGTCATGGGACAGAGTGGGGACGGGGGGGGGGAGGTGTCCGTCACGATGTCATGGGACAGAGTGGTGAGAGGGGGAGGTGTCTGTCACGATGTCATGGAACAGAGTGGGGAGGGGGGGGGGGGGGTGTCCGTCACGATGTCATGGGACAGAGTGGTGAGAGGGGGAGGTGTCTGTCACGATGTCATAGGACAGAGTGGGGAGGGGGGGGGGTGTCCGTCACGATGTCATGGGACAGAGTGGTGAGAGGGGGAGGTGTCTGTCACGATGTCATGGGACAGAGTGGGGAGGGGGGGGGCGTCCGTCACGATGTCATGGGTCAGAGTGGTGAGAGGGGGAAGTGTCTGTCACGATGTCATGGGACAGAGTGGAGAGGGGGGGGGGGTGTCCGTCACGATGTCATGGGACAGAGTGGTGAGGGGGGGAGGTGTCCGTCACGATGACATGGGACAGAGTGGTGAGGGGGGGGAGGTGTCTGTCACGATGTCATAGGACAGAGTGGTGAGGGGGGGGAGGTGTCCGTCACGATGTCATGGGTCAGAGTAGTGAGGGGGGGGGGGGGGTCCGTCACGTTGTCATAGGACAGAGTGGTGAGGGGGGGGGGAGGTGTCTGTCACGATGTCATGGGACAGAGTGGGGAGGGGGGGGGGGTGTCCGTCTCGATGTCATGGGTCAGAGTGGTTAGAGGGGGAAGTGTCTGTCACGATGTCATGGGACAGAGTGGAGAGGGGGGGGGGGGTGTCCGTCACGATGTCATGGGACAGAGTGGTGAGGGGGGGAGGTGTCCGTCACGATGTCATGGGACAGAGTGGTGAGGGGGGGGGAGGTGTCCGTCACGATGTCATGGGACAGAGTGGTGATGGGGGGGGGAGGTGTCCGTCACGATGTCATGGGACAGAGTGGGGAGGGGGGGAGGTGTCCGTTACGATGTTATGGGACAAAGTGGTGAGGGGGGGAGGTGTCCGTCACGATGTCATGGGACAGAGTGGTGAGGGGGGGGGGAGGTGTCTGTCACGATGTCATAGGACAGAGTGGTGAGGGGGGGGGGGAGGTGTCCGTCACGATGTCATGGGTCAGAGTAGTGAGGGGGGGGGGTCCGTCACGATGTCATAGGACAGAGTGGTGAGGGGGGGGAGGTGTCCGTCACGATGTCATGGGACAGATTGGTGAGGGGGGGAGGTGTCCGTCACGACGTCATAGGACAGAGTGGTGAAGGGGGGGGGGGGGGTGTCCGTCACGATGTTTTGGGACAGAGTGGTGATAGGGGGGGGTGTCCGTCACGATGTCATGGGACAGAGTGGTGAGGGGGGGAGGTGTCTGTCACGATGTCATGGGACAGAGTGGGGAGGGGGGGGAAGTGTCCGTCTCGACGTCATAGGACAGAGTGGAGAGGGGGGGGGGGTGTCCGTCACGATGTTTTGGGACCGCGTGGCGAGGGGGGGGGGAGGTGTCTGTCACGATGGCATGGGACAGAGTGGTGATGGGGGGGGGTGTCCGTCACGATGTTTTGGGACAGAGTGGTGAGGGGGGGGGGGGGAGGTGTCTGTCACGATGTCATGGGACAGAGTAGTGAGGGGGGGGGAGGTGTCCGTCACGATGTCATGGGACAGAGTGGTGAGGGGGGGAAGGTGTCCGTCACGATGTCATGGGACAGAGTGGTGAGGGGGGCAGGTGTCCGTCACGATGTCATGGGACAGAGTGGTGAGGGGGGGGGAGGTGTCCGTCACGATGTGATGGGACAGAGTGGTGATGGGGGGGGGAGGTGTCCGTCACGATGTCATGGGACAGAGTGGGGAGGGGGGAGGTGTCTGTTACGATGTTATGGGACAGAGTGGTGAGGGGGGGGGAGGTGTCCGTCACGATGTCATGGGACAGAGTGGTGAGGGGGGGGGAGGTGTCCGTCACGACGTCATAGGACAGAGTGGAGAAGGGGGGGGGGTTTCCGTCACGATGTTTTGGGACCGCGTGGTGAGGGGGGGGGGTGTCTGTCACGATGGCATGGGACAGAGTGGTGAGGGGGGGGGTGTCCGTCACGATGTTTTGGGACAGAGTGGTGAGGGGGGGGGAGGTGTCTGTCACGATGTCATGGGACAGAGTGGAGAGGGGGGGGGGGGGTGTCCGTCACGATGTCATGGGACAGAGTGGTGAGGGGGGGAGGTGTCCGTCACGATGTCATGGGACAGAGTGGTGAGGGGGGGGGAGGTGTCCGTCACGATGTCATGGGACAGAGTGGTGATGGGGGGGGGGAGGTGTCCGTCACGATGTCATGGGACAGAGTGGGGAGGGGGGGAGGTGTCCGTTACGATGTTATGGGACAAAGTGGTGAGGGGGGGAGGTGTCCGTCACGATGTCATGGGACAGAGTGGTGAGGGGGGGGGAGGTGTCTGTCACGATGTCATAGGACAGAGTGGTGAGGGGGGGGGGGAGGTGTCCGTCACGATGTCATGGGTCAGAGTAGTGAGGGGGGGGGTCCGTCACGATGTCATAGGACAGAGTGGTGAGGGGGGGGAGGTGTCCGTCACGATGTCATGGGACAGATTGGTGAGGGGGGGAGGTGTCCGTCACGACGTCATAGGACAGAGTGGTGAAGGGGGGGGGGGGGTGTCCGTCACGATGTTTTGGGACAGAGTGGTGATAGGGGGGGGTGTCCGTCACGATGTCATGGGACAGAGTGGTGAGGGGGGGAGGTGTCTGTCACGATGTCATGGGACAGAGTGGGGAGGGGGGGGAAGTGTCCGTCTCGACGTCATAGGACAGAGTGGAGGGGGGGGGGGGTGTCCGTCACGATGTTTTGGGACCGCGTGGCGAGGGGGGGGGGAGGTGTCTGTCACGATGGCATGGGACAGAGTGGTGATGGGGGGGGGTGTCCGTCACGATGTTTTGGGACAGAGTGGTGAGGGGGGGGGGGGGAGGTGTCTGTCACGATGTCATGGGACAGAGTAGTGAGGGGGGGGGAGGTGTCCGTCACGATGTCATGGGACAGAGTGGTGAGGGGGGGAAGGTGTCCGTCACGATGTCATGGGACAGAGTGGTGAGGGGGGCAGGTGTCCGTCACGATGTCATGGGACAGAGTGGTGAGGGGGGGGGAGGTGTCCGTCACGATGTGATGGGACAGAGTGGTGATGGGGGGGGGGAGGTGTCCGTCACGATGTCATGGGACAGAGTGGGGAGGGGGGAGGTGTCTGTTACGATGTTATGGGACAGAGTGGTGAGGGGGGGGGAGGTGTCCGTCACGATGTCATGGGACAGAGTGGTGAGGGGGGGGGAGGTGTCCGTCACGACGTCATAGGACAGAGTGGAGAAGGGGGGGGGGGGTTTCCGTCACGATGTTTTGGGACCGCGTGGTGAGGGGGGGGGGTGTCTGTCACGATGGCATGGGACAGAGTGGTGAGGGGGGGGGGTGTCCGTCACGATGTTTTGGGACAGAGTGGTGAGGGGGGGGGAGGTGTCTGTCACGATGTCATGGGACAGAGTGGTGAGAGGGGGAGGTGTCTGTCACGATGTCATGGGACAGAGTGGGGAGGTGGGGGGTGTCCGTCACGATGTCATGGGACAGAGTGGTGAGGGGGGGAGGTGTCCGTCACGATGTCATGGGTCAGAGTAGTGAGGGGGGGGGTCCGTCACGATGTCATAGGACAGAGTGGTGAGGGGGGTGGAGGTGTCCGTCACGATGTCATGGGACAGATTGGTGAGGGCGGGGAGGTGTCCGTCACGATGTCATGGGACAGAGTGGTGAGGGGGTGGAGGTGTCCGTCACGATGTCATGGGACAGAGTGGTGAGAGGGGTGGGGGTGTCGGTAAAGATGTCATGGTGACAACAGTGATGAGGGGGTGGGGAGGGTCTCCGTTACGGTGTCAGAGTGTTGAGGAGAGGAGGAGGGTTGGTGTCCGTTATGGTACCATGGGACAGAGTGCTCAAGGCTTGTGTGTGCAAAGATTGAATCTGAGGGGGTGGGGTTATAAAATACACATTAAACACGGGATCTGATCATGTGCGATTGAATGTCACATTTTTGATGACAATGTGTGACGAAGGAAGAATTCCTAAACGATCAAGAATGACATTTCAAATCTCAGTTAAAGGCATCCTTGTTTTATCGGCGTGGTAAGCGTACCGAACTGGGCAGACAAAGAGAAATGGCGTCCCATATTACAAAACGATTACACTATCTCCTCTGATATTGTCACCCTTACACTTACACGGTTATATACACGCGTGTGGTATCTATGGATACTGCACTGTCACTGATTGCTGACGGATTGTTCACGACACCGACACGGTTTTTGAACTGGTCCGAATTCACAATCACGGCGGTGACAGTCCTTGGGTATAATATCGCTCTACCATGATGCCAATCTGGGGCCATTTACACCGAGGGAAGCACTGTGAGTGAGTGGGTGACCCCGATGCAACAACTACCCTCCCCAAGCCCGGCTCGCTGCCACTACACTTGTTGAATGCGGTTTGTGCATGCAGCCAGCGCTCCGAGAGGGCGAGGGAGCGGAGAGCGAGCGAGTGAGTGAGTCAGGCCGCCTGGTGTAGCTACTCACCTCTTTGGCTGCCAGTGGCATGCAAATCCAACGTCGTTTGGCGAATGTTACCAGCCTTAAGGCTTCAGTTGTCCACCCCTTAGATGCATAAAGCTCAACTGGGAGGTTCGATCAACGTCTCTTGACGCTAATCTCGACTGATCCGGTGCTGTATCACTCTCCAAGCGGCGACAAATGACATGACCGACAAGTGACAATTTGAATCGATCGCTTCGCGGTGCCGTCCGTTTCAAGCTGGCCAACCTCGCGGCCCCCTTCACCACATGTCATTCATAAAATCAGTCGCCGCCATGTTGTTTATTTTCCCGGCTTTGTCGAGCGCTCATTGGCCCGTCGTGTTTACTTCGGGGTCAGTGGGCGGGGTCAATGGGGGTCACCAGCAGACATGTGCAAGAAGCAGAGGTATGGCCAGCATTGAAGAAACTCCGTGACTTGAGGTCGCGTACGGGAATATAACAACTACAATATAGCTTGTAGCTTCAATATTCAAGCACGCGGTTAACTGTCAGTGGAGTATTTCACGGGTAAACCCCTTTCATCTTTATAGGTCACGGGAGCAGACATTTAATGCCATGCACGGAGCCTGGTGCTTTTTATGAATGGTGTTCCCCTGTGACCTGGTAACTATGACGTCATCACTTCCATATATGGAAGCTTCTCCAGATCTTGAGTACGAAAGACGACGCACCTGTTGCGAGCACCTGTCTTTCTTGATCTTTGCCGGATCACGAAGAGAGATAGAGAGATAGAGAGATAGGGGGCCCTTCAGCTAACGTTTAAACGAAACAAAGTGAGAGAGCCCGGGCTGCTACCACGTGGAGACCCTGGCTGGAAACCGTTAGGCGTTCTAGACTTCGGTCAACACTATTAGGTTGTTATGATCAATGCTTACCACTCCCCGCGCGGGCCAGTGCACTCTGTGGCTGTGGCGATTTCGATCATGATTTACTTGCTTCGCTTGTCAACGCGGCTATTTCTGTCGTTTTTTTGGAGCGATTCGAGTGCGGTGATCAAGATGTCACGGTCAACATTTGGAATTAAATATGAATAAACATGGACCGTTTAATTGCGATCACAATTACCTTCATGAGACAAATATCTTTGGTTTACTTCTATCTGGATCAGTGGCGTGACCCCACGTGTCTGTGAGGACTATTTACACAATAAGTTTAGGGAGCTTAACCCGTAATCAAGCTTTTACTAAATGTAATTTGTGGTTCTTTAAAACGGACCTGGGGGATCTAAGTGGGTTGGGGGTTGCACCCCCCCCCCCCCTTGGAAACTTAAGCATACACTGCATGGTCGCAAGTTTCAGATAGCAACCCCCCACCCCCCACCACCACCTTTGCCAAGTCCTAGATCTACCCCTGCCCCCCCACCTCCCCCCCCCCCGCCTCTGTACAGTACACTTAAATGAAACTACCCCTGATGCAGGTGCCACGGAGCGAACCCACGACTTGTTTATCTTAACAACTGAGCTAGCGAGGCTGTCAACAATGGAGGGACCTACACGTGGTCACTGAGCTGGCGAGGCTGTCAACAATGGAGGGACCTACACGTGGTGACTGAGCTAGCGAGGCTGTCAACAATGGAGGGACCTACACGTGGTGACTGAGCTAGCGAGGCTGTCAACAATGGAGGGACCTACACGTGGTCACTGAGCTAGCGAGGCTGTCAACAATGGAGGGACCTACACGTGGTCACTGAGCTAGCGAGGCTGTCAACAATGGAGGGACCTACACGTGGTGACTGAGCTAGCGAGGCTGTCAACAATGGAGGGACCTACACGTGGTCACTGAGCTAGCGAGGCTGTCAACAATGGAGGGACCTGCATGTGGTCACTGAGCTAGCGAGGCTGTCAACAATGGAGGGACCTACACGTGGTCACTGAGCTAACGAGGCTGTCAACAATGGAGGGACCTACACGTGGTGACTGAGCTAGCGAGGCTGTCAACAGTGGAGGGACCTACACGTGGTCACTGAGCTAGCGAGGCTGTCAACAATGGAAGGACCTACACGTGGTCACTGAGCTAGCGAGGCTGTCAACAATGGAGGGACCTACACGTGGTCACTGAGCTAGCGAGGCTGTCAACAATGGAGGGACCTACACGTGGTCACTGAGCTAGCGAGGCTGTCAACAATGGAGGGACCTACACGTGGTCACTGAGCTAGCGAGGCTGTCAACAATGGAGGGACCTACACGTGGTCACTGAGCTAGCGAGGCTGTCAACAATGGAGGGACCTACACGTGGTGACTGAGCTAGCGAGGCTGTCAACAATGGAGGGACCTACACGTGGTGACTGAGCTAGCGAGGCTGTCAACAATGGAGGGACCTACACGTGGCCACTGAGCTAGCGAGGCTGTCAACAATGGAAGGACCTACACGTGGTCACTGAGCTAGCGAGGCTGTCAACAATGGAGGGACCTACACGTGGTCACTGAGCTAGCGAGGCTGTCAACAATGGAGGGACCTACACGTGGCCACTGAGCTAGCGAGGCTGTCAACAATGGAGGGACCTACACGTGGTCACTGAGCTAGCGAGGCTGTCAACAATGGAGGGACCTACGCGTGGCCACTGAGCTAGCGAGGCTGTCAACAATGGAGGGACCTACACGTGGTGACTGAGCTAGCGAGGCTGTCAACAATGGAGGGACCTACACGTGGTGACTGAGCTAGCGAGGCTGTCAACAATGGAGGGACCTACACGTGGTGACTGAGCTAGCGAGGCTGTCAACAATGGAGGGACCTACACGTGGTCACTGAGCTAGCGAGGCTCCTGTCAACAATGGAGGGACCTACACGTGGTCACTGAGCTAGCGAGGCTGTCAACAATGGAGGGACCTACACGTGGTCACTGAGCTAGCGAGGCTCCTGTCAACAATGGAGGGACCTACACGTGGTCACTGAGCTAGCGAGGCTCCTGTCAACAATGGAGGGACCTACACGTGGTCACTGAGCTAGCGAGGCTGTCAACAATGGAGGGACCTACACGTGGTCACTGAGCTAGCGAGGCTCCTGTCAACAATGGAGGGACCTACACGTGGTCACTGAGCTAGCGAGGCTGTCAACAATGGAGGGACCTACACGTGGTCACTGAGCTAGCGAGGCTGTCAACAATGGAGGGACCTACACGTGGCCACTGAGCTAGCGAGGCTGTCAACAATGGAGGGACCTACACGTGGTCACTGAGCTAGCGAGGCTGTCAACAATGGAGGGACCTACACGTGGTCACTGAGCTAGCGAGGCTGTCAACAATGGAGGGACCTACACGTGGTCACTGAGCTAACGAGGCTGTCAACAATGGAGGGACCTACACGTGGCCACTGAGCTAGCGAGGCTGTCAACAATGAAGGGACCTACACGTGGCCACTGAGCTAGCGAGGCTGTCAACAATGGAGGGACCTACACGTGGCCACTGAGCTAGCGAGGCTGTCAACAATGGAGGGACCTACACGTGGTCACTGAGCTAGCGAGGCTGTCAACAATGGAGGGACCTACACGTGGCCACTGAGCTAGCGAGGCTGTCAACAATGGAGGGACCTACACGTGGCCACTGAGCTAGCGAGGCTGCCAACAATGGAGGGACCTACACGTGGTCACTGAGCTAGCGAGGCTGTCAACAATGGAGGGACCTACACGTGGTCACTGAGCTAGCGAGGCTGTCAACAATGGAGGGACCTACACGTGGTCACTGAGCTAGCGAGGCTGTCGACAATGGAGGGACCTACACGTGGTCACTGAGCTAGCGAGGCTGTCAACAATGGAGGGACCTACACGTGGTCACTGAGCTAGCGAGGCTGTCAACAATGGAGGGACCTACACGTGGCCACTGAGCTAGCGAGGCTGTCAACAATGGAGGGACCTACACGTGGCCACTGAGCTAGCGCGGCTGTCAACAATGGAGGGACCTACACGTGGCCACTGAGCTAGCGAGGCTGTCAACAATGGAGGGACCTACACGTGGTCACTGAGCTAGCGAGGCTCCTGTCAACAATGGAGGGACCTACACGTGGTCACTGAGCTAGCGAGGCTCCTGTCAACAATGGAGGGACCTACACGTGGTCACTGAGCTAGCGAGGCTGTCAACAATGGAGGGACCTACACGTGGTCACTGAGCTAGCGAGGCTGTCAACAATGGAGGGACCTACACGTGGTCACTGAGCTAGCGAGGCTCCTGTCAACAATGGAGGGACCTACACGTGGTCACTGAGCTAGCGAGGCTGTCAACAATGGAGGGACCTACACGTGGTCACTGAGCTAGCGAGGCTGTCAACAATGGAGGGACCTACACGTGGCCACTGAGCTAGCGAGGCTGTCAACAATGGAGGGACCTACACGTGGTCACTGAGCTAGCGAGGCTCCTGTCAACAATGGAGGGACCTACACGTGGTCACTGAGCTAGCGAGGCTCCTGTCAACAATGGAGGGACCTACACGTGGTCACTGAGCTAGCGAGGCTGTCAACAATGGAGGGACCTACACGTGGTCACTGAGCTAGCGAGGCTGTCAACAATGGAGGGACCTACACGTGGCCACTGAGCTAGCGAGGCTGTCAACAATGGAGGGACCTACACGTGGTCACTGAGCTAGCGAGGCTGTCAACAATGGAGGGACCTACACGTGGTCACTGAGCTAGCGAGGCTGTCAACAATGGAGGGACCTACACGTGGTCACTGAGCTAACGAGGCTGTCAACAATGGAGGGACCTACACGTGGCCACTGAGCTAGCGAGGCTGTCAACAATGAAGGGACCTACACGTGGCCACTGAGCTAGCGAGGCTGTCAACAATGGAGGGACCTACACGTGGCCACTGAGCTAGCGAGGCTGTCAACAATGGAGGGACCTACACGTGGTCACTGAGCTAGCGAGGCTGTCAACAATGGAGGGACCTACACGTGGCCACTGAGCTAGCGAGGCTGTCAACAATGGAGGGACCTACACGTGGCCACTGAGCTAGCGAGGCTGCCAACAATGGAGGGACCTACACGTGGTCACTGAGCTAGCGAGGCTGTCAACAATGGAGGGACCTACACGTGGTCACTGAGCTAGCGAGGCTGTCAACAATGGAGGGACCTACACGTGGTCACTGAGCTAGCGAGGCTGTCGACAATGGAGGGACCTACACGTGGTCACTGAGCTAGCGAGGCTGTCAACAATGGAGGGACCTACACGTGGTCACTGAGCTAGCGAGGCTGTCAACAATGGAGGGACCTACACGTGGCCACTAAGCTAGCGAGGCTGTCAACAATGGAGGGACCTACACGTGGCCACTGAGCTAGCGCGGCTGTCAACAATGGAGGGACCTACACGTGGCCACTGAGCTAGCGAGGCTGTCAACAATGGAGGGACCTACACGTGGTGACTGAGCTAGCGAGGCTGTCAACAATGGAGGGACCTACACGTGGCCACTGAGCTAGCGAGGCTGTCAACAATGGAGGGACCTACACGTGGCCACTGAGCTAGCGAGGCTGTCAACAATGGAGGGACCTACACGTGGCCACTGAGCTAGCGCGGCTGTCAACAATGGAGGGACCTACACGTGGCCACTGAGCTAGCGAGGCTGTCAACAATGGAGGGACCTACACGTGGTGACTGAGCTAGCGAGGCTGTCAACAATGGAGGGACCTACACGTGGCCACTGAGCTAGCGAGGCTGTCAACAATGGAGGGACCTACACGTGGCCACTGAGCTAGCGAGGCTGTCAACAATGGAGGGACCTACGCGTGGCCACTGAGCTAGCGAGGCTGTCAACAATGGAGGGACCTACACGTGGTCACTGAGCTAGCGAGGCTCCTGTCAACAATGGAGGGACCTACACGTGGTCATTGAGCTAGCGAGGCTCCTGTCAACAATGGAGGGACCTACACGTGGTGACTGAGCTAGCGAGGCTGTCAACAATGGAGGGACCCACACGTGGTCACTGAGCTAGCGAGGCTCCTGTCAACAATGGAGGGACCTACACGTGGTGACTGAGCTAGCGAGGCTGTCAACAATGGAGGGACCTACACGTGGTCACTGAGCTAGCGAGGCTCCTGTCAACAATGGAGGGACCTACACGTGGTCATTGAGCTAGCGAGGCTCCTGTCAACAATGGAGGGACCTACACGTGGTGACTGAGCTAGCGAGGCTGTCAACAATGGAGGGACCTACACGTGGTCACTGAGCTAGCGAGGCTCCTGTCAACAATGGAGGGACCTACACGTGGTGACTGAGCTAGCGAGGCTGTCAACAATGGAGGGACCTACACGTGGTCACTGAGCTAGCGAGGCTCCTGTCAACAATGGAGGGACCTACACGTGGTCACTGAGCTAGCGAGGCTCCTGTCAACAATGGAGGGACCTACACGTGGTCACTGAGCTAGCGAGGCTGTCAACAATGGAGGGACCTACACGTGGTCACTGAGCTAGCGAGGCTCCTGTCAACAATGGAGGGACCTACACGTGGTCACTGAGCTAGCGAGGCTGTCAACAATGGAGGGACCTACACGTGGTCACTGAGCTAGCGAGTCTGTCAACAATGGAGGGACCTACACGTGGCCACTGAGCTAGCGAGGCTGTCAACAATGGAGGGACCTACACGTGGTCACTGAGCTAGCGAGGCTGTCAA
This sequence comes from Arenicola marina, assembly GCA_964019135.1. NCBI lineage: Eukaryota > Metazoa > Annelida > Polychaeta > Arenicolidae > Arenicola > Arenicola marina. The sequence goes on from CAXHSH010000698.1 coordinate 15,226, forward strand.
CAATGGAGGGACCTACACGTGGTCACTGAGCTAGCGAGGCTGTCAACAATGGAGGGCCCTGTACGTGGTCACTGAGCTAGCGAGGCTGTCAACAATGGAGGGACCTACACGTGGTCACTGAGCTAGCGAGGCTGTCATCAATGGAGGGACCTACACGTGGTGACTGAGCTAGCGAGGCTGTCAACAATGGAGGGACCTAAACGTGGTCACTGAGCTAGCGAGGCTGTCAACAATGGAGGGACCTACACGTGGTCACTGAGCTAGCGAGGCTGTCATCAATGGAGGGACCTACACGTGGTGACTGAGCTAGCGAGGCTGTCAACAATGGAGGGACCTAAACGTGGTCACTGAGCTAGCGAGGCTGTCAACAATGGAGGGACCTAAACGTGGTCACTGAGCTAGCGAGGCTGTCAACAATGGAGGGACCTACACGTGGTCACTGAGCTAGCGAGGCTGTCAACAATGGAGGGACCTACACGTGGTCACTGAGCTAGCGAGGCTGTCAACAATGGAGGGACCTACACGTGATCACTGAGCTAGCGAGGCTGTCAACAATGGAGGGACCTACACGTGGTCACTGAGCTAGCGAGGCTGTCAACAATGGAGGGACCTACACGTGGTCACTGAGCTAGCGAGGCTGTCAACAATGGAGGGACCTACACGTGGTCACTGAGCTAGCGAGGCTGTCATCAATGGAGGGACCTACACGTGGTCACTGAGCTAGCGAGGCTGTCAACAATGGAGGGACCTACACGTGGCCACTGAGCTAGCGAGGCTGTCAACAATGGAGGGACCTACACGTGGCCACTGAGCTAGCGCGGCTGTCAACAATGGAGGGACCTACACGTGGCCACTGAGCTAGCGAGGCTGTCAACAATGGAGGGACCTACACGTGGTGACTGAGCTAGCGAGGCTGTCAACAATGGAGGGACCTACACGTGGCCACTGAGCTAGCGAGGCTGTCAACAATGGAGGGACCTACACGTGGCCACTGAGCTAGCGAGGCTGTCAACAATGGAGGGACCTACGCGTGGCCACTGAGCTAGCGAGGCTGTCAACAATGGAGGGACCTACACGTGGTCACTGAGCTAGCGAGGCTCCTGTCAACAATGGAGGGACCTACACGTGGTCATTGAGCTAGCGAGGCTCCTGTCAACAATGGAGGGACCTACACGTGGTGACTGAGCTAGCGAGGCTGTCAACAATGGAGGGACCTACACGTGGTCACTGAGCTAGCGAGGCTCCTGTCAACAATGGAGGGACCTACACGTGGTGACTGAGCTAGCGAGGCTGTCAACAATGGAGGGACCTACACGTGGTCACTGAGCTAGCGAGGCTCCTGTCAACAATGGAGGGACCTACACGTGGTCATTGAGCTAGCGAGGCTCCTGTCAACAATGGAGGGACCTACACGTGGTGACTGAGCTAGCGAGGCTGTCAACCATGGAGGGACCTACACGTGGTCACTGAGCTAGCGAGGCTCCTGTCAACAATGGAGGGACCTACACGTGGTGACTGAGCTAGCGAGGCTGTCAACAATGGAGGGACCTACACGTGGTCACTGAGCTAGCGAGGCTGTCAACAATGGAGGGACCTACACGTGGTCACTGAGCTAGCGAGGCTCCTGTCAACAATGGAGGGACCTACACGTGGTCACTGAGCTAGCGAGGCTGTCAACAATGGAGGGACCTACACGTGGTCACTGAGCTAGCGAGGCTCCTGTCAACAATGGAGGGACCTACACGTGGTCACTGAGCTAGCGAGGCTCCTGTCAACAATGGAGGGACCTACACGTGGTCACTGAGCTAGCGAGGCTGTCAACAATGGAGGGACCTACACGTGGTCACTGAGCTAGCGAGGCTCCTGTCAACAATGGAGGGACCTACACGTGGTCACTGAGCTAGCGAGGCTGTCAACAATGGAGGGACCTACACGTGGTCACTGAGCTAGCGAGGCTGTCAACAATGGAGGGACCTACACGTGGCCACTGAGCTAGCGAGGCTGTCAACAATGGAGGGACCTACACGTGGTCACTGAGCTAGCGAGGCTGTCAACAATGGAGGGACCTACACGTGGTCACTGAGCTAGCGAGGCTGTCAACAATGGAGGGACCTACACGTGGTCACTGAGCTAACGAGGCTGTCAACAATGGAGGGACCTACACGTGGCCACTGAGCTAGCGAGGCTGTCAACAATGAAGGGACCTACACGTGGCCACTGAGCTAGCGAGGCTGTCAACAATGGAGGGACCTACACGTGGCCACTGAGCTAGCGAGGCTGTCAACAATGGAGGGACCTACACGTGGTCACTGAGCTAGCGAGGCTGTCAACAATGGAGGGACCTACACGTGGCCACTGAGCTAGCGAGGCTGTCAACAATGAAGGGACCTACACGTGGCCACTGAGCTAGCGAGGCTGTCAACAATGGAGGGACCTACACGTGGCCACTGAGCTAGCGAGGCTGTCAACAATGGAGGGACCTACACGTGGTCACTGAGCTAGCGAGGCTGTCAACAATGGAGGGACCTACACGTGGTCACTGAGCTAGCGAGGCTGTCAACAATGGAGGGACCTACACGTGGTCACTGAGCTAGCGAGGCTGTCGACAATGGAGGGACCTACACGTGGTCACTGAGCTAGCGAGGCTGTCAACAATGGAGGGACCTACACGTGGTCACTGAGCTAGCGAGGCTGTCGACAATGGAGGGACCTACACGTGGTCACTGAGCTAGCGAGGCTGTCAACAATGGAGGGACCTACACGTGGTCACTGAGCTAGCGAGGCTGTCAACAATGGAGGGACCTACACGTGGCCACTGAGCTAGCGAGGCTGTCAACAATGGAGGGACCTACACGTGGCCACTGAGCTAGCGCGGCTGTCAACAATGGAGGGACCTACACGTGGCCACTGAGCTAGCGAGGCTGTCAACAATGGAGGGACCTACACGTGGTGACTGAGCTAGCGAGGCTGTCAACAATGGAGGGACCTACACGTGGCCACTGAGCTAGCGAGGCTGTCAACAATGGAGGGACCTACACGTGGCCACTGAGCTAGCGAGGCTGTCAACAATGGAGGGACCTACACGTGGCCACTGAGCTAGCGCGGCTGTCAACAATGGAGGGACCTACACGTGGCCACTGAGCTAGCGAGGCTGTCAACAATGGAGGGACCTACACGTGGTGACTGAGCTAGCGAGGCTGTCAACAATGGAGGGACCTACACGTGGCCACTGAGCTAGCGAGGCTGTCAACAATGGAGGGACCTACACGTGGCCACTGAGCTAGCGAGGCTGTCAACAATGGAGGGACCTACGCGTGGCCACTGAGCTAGCGAGGCTGTCAACAATGGAGGGACCTACACGTGGTCACTGAGCTAGCGAGGCTCCTGTCAACAATGGAGGGACCTACACGTGGTCATTGAGCTAGCGAGGCTCCTGTCAACAATGGAGGGACCTACACGTGGTGACTGAGCTAGCGAGGCTGTCAACAATGGAGGGACCTACACGTGGTCACTGAGCTAGCGAGGCTCCTGTCAACAATGGAGGGACCTACACGTGGTGACTGAGCTAGCGAGGCTGTCAACAATGGAGGGACCTACACGTGGTCACTGAGCTAGCGAGGCTCCTGTCAACAATGGAGGGACCTACACGTGGTCATTGAGCTAGCGAGGCTCCTGTCAACAATGGAGGGACCTACACGTGGTGACTGAGCTAGCGAGGCTGTCAACAATGGAGGGACCTACACGTGGTCACTGAGCTAGCGAGGCTCCTGTCAACAATGGAGGGACCTACACGTGGTGACTGAGCTAGCGAGGCTGTCAACAATGGAGGGACCTACACGTGGTCACTGAGCTAGCGAGGCTGTCAACAATGGAGGGACCTACACGTGGTCACTGAGCTAGCGAGGCTCCTGTCAACAATGGAGGGACCTACACGTGGTCACTGAGCTAGCGAGGCTCCTGTCAACAATGGAGGGACCTGCACGTGGTCACTGAGCTAGCGAGGCTGTCAACAATGGAGGGACCTACACGTGGTCACTGAGCTAGCGAGGCTCCTGTCAACAATGGAGGGACCTACACGTGGTCACTGAGCTAGCGAGGCTGTCAACAATGGAGGGACCTACACGTGGTCACTGAGCTAGCGAGGCTGTCAACAATGGAGGGACCTACACGTGGCCACTGAGCTAGCGAGGCTGTCAACAATGGAGGGACCTACACGTGGTCACTGAGCTAGCGAGGCTGTCAACAATGGAGGGACCTACACGTGGTCACTGAGCTAGCGAGGCTGTCAACAATGGAGGGCCCTGTACGTGGTCACTGAGCTAGCGAGGCTGTCAACAATGGAGGGACCTACACGTGGTCACTGAGCTAGCGAGGCTGTCATCAATGGAGGGACCTACACGTGGTGACTGAGCTAGCGAGGCTGTCAACAATGGAGGGACCTAAACGTGGTCACTGAGCTAGCGAGGCTGTCAACAATGGAGGGACCTACACGTGGTCACTGAGCTAGCGAGGCTGTCATCAATGGAGGGACCTACACGTGGTGACTGAGCTAGCGAGGCTGTCAACAATGGAGGGACCTAAACGTGGTCACTGAGCTAGCGAGGCTGTCAACAATGGAGGGACCTAAACGTGGTAACTGAGCTAGCGAGGCTGTCAACAATGGAGGGACCTACACGTGGTCACTGAGCTAGCGAGGCTGTCAACAATGGAGGGACCTACACGTGGTCACTGAGCTAGCGAGGCTGTCAACAATGGAGGGACCTACACGTGATCACTGAGCTAGCGAGGCTGTCAACAATGGAGGGACCAACACGTGGTCACTGAGCTAGCGAGGCTGTCAACAATGGAGGGACCTACACGTGGTCACTGAGCTAGCGAGGCTGTCAACAATGGAGGGACCTACACGTGGTCACTGAGCTAGCGAGGCTGTCATCAATGGAGGGACCTACACGTGGTCACTGAGCTAGCGAGGCTGTCAACAATGGAGGGACCTACACGTGGCCACTGAGCTAGCGAGGCTGTCAACAATGGAGGGACCTACACGTGGCCACTGAGCTAGCGCGGCTGTCAACAATGGAGGGACCTACACGTGGCCACTGAGCTAGCGAGGCTGTCAACAATGGAGGGACCTACACGTGGTGACTGAGCTAGCGAGGCTGTCAACAATGGAGGGACCTACACGTGGCCACTGAGCTAGCGAGGCTGTCAACAATGGAGGGACCTACACGTGGCCACTGAGCTAGCGAGGCTGTCAACAATGGAGGGACCTACGCGTGGCCACTGAGCTAGCGAGGCTGTCAACAATGGAGGGACCTACACGTGGTCACTGAGCTAGCGAGGCTCCTGTCAACAATGGAGGGACCTACACGTGGTCATTGAGCTAGCGAGGCTCCTGTCAACAATGGAGGGACCTACACGTGGTGACTGAGCTAGCGAGGCTGTCAACAATGGAGGGACCTACACGTGGTCACTGAGCTAGCGAGGCTCCTGTCAACAATGGAGGGACCTACACGTGGTGACTGAGCTAGCGAGGCTGTCAACAATGGAGGGACCTACACGTGGTCACTGAGCTAGCGAGGCTCCTGTCAACAATGGAGGGACCTACACGTGGTCATTGAGCTAGCGAGGCTCCTGTCAACAATGGAGGGTCCTACACGTGGTGACTGAGCTAGCGAGGCTGTCAACAATGGAGGGACCTACACGTGGTCACTGAGCTAGCGAGGCTCCTGTCAACAATGGAGGGACCTACACGTGGTGACTGAGCTAGCGAGGCTGTCAACAATGGAGGGACCTACACGTGGTCACTGAGCTAGCGAGGCTGTCAACAATGGAGGGACCTACACGTGGTCACTGAGCTAGCGAGGCTCCTGTCAACAATGGAGGGACCTACACGTGGTCACTGAGCTAGCGAGGCTGTCAACAATGGAGGGACCTACACGTGGTCACTGAGCTAGCGAGGCTCCTGTCAACAATGGAGGGACCTACACGTGGTCACTGAGCTAGCGAGGCTCCTGTCAACAATGGAGGGACATACACGTGGTCACTGAGCTAGCGAGGCTGTCAACAATGGAGGGACCTACACGTGGTCACTGAGCTAGCGAGGCTCCTTTCAACAATGGAGGGACCTACACGTGGTCACTGAGCTAGCGAGGCTGTCAACAATGGAGGGACCTACACGTGGTCACTGAGCTAGCGAGGCTGTCAACAATGGAGGGACCTACACGTGGCCACTGAGCTAGCGAGGCTGTCAACAATGGAGGGACCTACACGTGGTCACTGAGCTAGCGAGGCTGTCAACAATGGAGGGACCTACACGTGGTCACTGAGCTAGCGAGGCTGTCAACAATGGAGGGACCTACACGTGGTCACTGAGCTAACGAGGCTGTCAACAATGGAGGGACCTACACGTGGCCACTGAGCTAGCGAGGCTGTCAACAATGAAGGGACCTACACGTGGCCACTGAGCTAGCGAGGCTGTCAACAATGGAGGGACCTACACGTGGCCACTGAGCTAGCGAGGCTGTCAACAATGGAGGGACCTACACGTGGTCACTGAGCTAGCGAGGCTGTCAACAATGGAGGGACCTACACGTGGCCACTGAGCTAGCGAGGCTGTCAACAATGAAGGGACCTACACGTGGCCACTGAGCTAGCGAGGCTGTCAACAATGGAGGGACCTACACGTGGCCACTGAGCTAGCGAGGCTGTCAACAATGGAGGGACCTACACGTGGTCACTGAGCTAGCGAGGCTGTCAACAATGGAGGGACCTACACGTGGTCACTGAGCTAGCGAGGCTGTCAACAATGGAGGGACCTACACGTGGTCACTGAGCTAGCGAGGCTGTCGACAATGGAGGGACCTACACGTGGTCACTGAGCTAGCGAGGCTGTCAACAATGGAGGGACCTACACGTGGTCACTGAGCTAGCGAGGCTGTCAACAATGGAGGGACCTACACGTGGCCACTGAGCTAGCGAGGCTGTCAACAATGGAGGGACCTACACGTGGCCACTGAGCTAGCGCGGCTGTCAACAATGGAGGGACCTACACGTGGCCACTGAGCTAGCGCGGCTGTCAACAATGGAGGGACCTACACGTGGCCACTGAGCTAGCGAGGCTGTCAACAATGGAGGGACCTACACGTGGTGACTGAGCTAGCGAGGCTGTCAACAATGGAGGGACCTACACGTGGCCACTGAGCTAGCGAGGCTGTCAACAATGGAGGGACCTACACGTGGCCACTGAGCTAGCGAGGCTGTCAACAATGGAGGGACCTACGCGTGGCCACTGAGCTAGCGAGGCTGTCAACAATGGAGGGACCTACACGTGGTCACTGAGCTAGCGAGGCTCCTGTCAACAATGGAGGGACCTACACGTGGTCATTGAGCTAGCGAGGCTCCTGTCAACAATGGAGGGACCTACACGTGGTGACTGAGCTAGCGAGGCTGTCAACAATGGAGGGACCTACACGTGGTCACTGAGCTAGCGAGGCTCCTGTCAACAATGGAGGGACCTACACGTGGTGACTGAGCTAGCGAGGCTGTCAACAATGGAGGGACCTACACGTGGTCACTGAGCTAGCGAGGCTCCTGTCAACAATGGAGGGACCTACACGTGGTCATTGAGCTAGCGAGGCTCCTGTCAACAATGGAGGGACCTACACGTGGTGACTGAGCTAGCGAGGCTGTCAACAATGGAGGGACCTACACGTGGTCACTGAGCTAGCGAGGCTCCTGTCAACAATGGAGGGACCTACACGTGGTGACTGAGCTAGCGAGGCTGTCAACAATGGAGGGACCTACACGTGGTCACTGAGCTAGCGAGGCTGTCAACAATGGAGGGACCTACACGTGGTCACTGAGCTAGCGAGGCTCCTGTCAACAATGGAGGGACCTACACGTGGTCACTGAGCTAGCGAGGCTCCTGTCAACAATGGAGGGACCTACACGTGGTCACTGAGCTAGCGAGGCTGTCAACAATGGAGGGACCTACACGTGGTCACTGAGCTAGCGAGGCTCCTGTCAACAATGGAGGGACCTACACGTGGTCACTGAGCTAGCGAGGCTGTCAACAATGGAGGGACCTACACGTGGTCACTGAGCTAGCGAGGCTGTCAACAATGGAGGGACCTACACGTGGCCACTGAGCTAGCGAGGCTGTCAACAATGGAGGGACCTACACGTGGTCACTGAGCTAGCGAGGCTGTCAACAATGGAGGGACCTACACGTGGTCACTGAGCTAGCGAGGCTGTCAACAATGGAGGGCCCTGTACGTGGTCACTGAGCTAGCGAGGCTGTCAACAATGGAGGGACCTACACGTGGTCACTGAGCTAGCGAGGCTGTCATCAATGGAGGGACCTACACGTGGTGACTGAGCTAGCGAGGCTGTCAACAATGGAGGGACCTAAACGTGGTCACTGAGCTAGCGAGGCTGTCAACAATGGAGGGACCTACACGTGGTCACTGAGCTAGCGAGGCTGTCATCAATGGAGGGACCTACACGTGGTGACTGAGCTAGCGATGCTGTCAACAATGGAGGGACCTAAACGTGGTCACTGAGCTAGCGAGGCTGTCAACAATGGAGGGACCTAAACGTGGTCACTGAGCTAGCGAGGCTGTCAACAATGGAGGGACCTACACGTGGTCACTGAGCTAGCGAGGCTGTCAACAATGGAGGGACCTACACGTGGTCACTGAGCTAGCGAGGCTGTCAACAATGGAGGGACCTACACGTGATCACTGAGCTAGCGAGGCTGTCAACAATGGAGGGACCTACACGTGGTCACTGAGCTAGCGAGGCTGTCAACAATGGAGGGACCTACACGTGGTCACTGAGCTAGCGAGGCTGTCAACAATGGAGGGACCTACACGTGGTCACTGAGCTAGCGAGGCTGTCATCAATGGAGGGACCTACACGTGGTCACTGAGCTAGCGAGGCTGTCATCAATGGAGGGACCTACACGTGGTCACTGAGCTAGCGAGGCTGTCAACAATGGAGGGACCTACACGTGGTGACTGAGCTAGCGAGGCTGTCAACAATGGAGGGACCTACACGTGGTGACTGAGCTAGCGAGGCTGTCAACAATGGAGGGACCTACACGTGGTCACTGAGCTAGCGAGACTGTCAACAATCGAGGGACCTACACGTGGTGACTGAGCTAGCGAGGCTGTCAACAATGGAGGGACCTACACATGGTCACTGAGCTAGCGAGGCTGTCAGCAATGGAGGGACCTACACGTGGTGACTGAGCTAGCGAGGCTGTCAACAATGGAGGGACCTACACGTGGCCACTGAGCTAGCGAGGCTGTCAACAATGGAGGGACCTACACGTGGTCACTGAGCTAGCGAGGCTCCTGTCAACAATGGAGGGACCTACACGTGGTCACTGAGCTAGCGAGGCTCCTGTCAACAATGGAGGGACCTAAACGTGGTCACTGAGCTAGCGAGGCTGTCAACAATGGAGGGACCTACACGTGGTCACTGAGCTAGCGAGGCTGTCAACAATGGAGGGACCTACACGGGGTCACTGAGCTAGCGAGGCTGTCAACAATGGAGGGACCTACACGTGGTCACTGAGCTAGCGAGGCTGTCAACAATGGAGGGACCTACACGTGGTGACTGAGCTAGCGAGGCTGTCAACAATGGAGGGACCTACACGTGGTGACTGAGCTAGCGAGGCTGTCAACAATGGAGGGACCTACACGTGGCCACTGAGCTAGCGAGGCTGTCAACAATGGAAGGACCTACACGTGGTCACTGAGCTAGCGAGGCTGTCAACAATGGAGGGACCTACACGTGGTCACTGAGCTAGCGAGGCTGTCAACAATGGAGGGACCTAAACGTGGTGACTGAGCTAGCGAGGCTGTCTACAATGGAGGGACCTACACGTGGTGACTGAGCTAGCGAGGCTGTCAACAATGGAGGGACCTACACGTGGTCACTGAGCTAGCGAGGCTGTCAACAATGGAAGGACCTACACGTGGTGACTGAGCTAGCGAGGCTGTCAACAATGGAGGGACCTACACGTGGTCACTGAGCTAGCGAGGCTGTCAACAATGGAGGGACCTACACGTGGTCACTGAGCTAGCGAGGCTGTCAACAATGGAAGGACCTACACGTGGTCACTGAGCTAGCGAGGCTGTCATCAATGGAGGGACCTACACGTGGTCACTGAGCTAGCGAGGCTGTCAACAATGGAGGGACCTACACGTGGTCGCTGAGCTAGCGAGGCTCCTGTCAACAATGGAGGGACCTACACGTGGTGACTGAGCTAGCGAGGCTGTCAACAATGGAGGGACCTACACGTGGTGACTGAGCTAGCGCGGCTGTCAACAATGGAGGGACCTACACGTGGTCACTGAGCTAGCGAGGCTGTCAACAATGGAGGGACCTACACGTGGTCACTGAGCTAGCGAGGCTGTCAACAATGGAGGGACCTGCACGTGGTCACTGAGCTAGCGAGGCTGTCAACAATGGAGGGACCTACACGTGGCCACTGAGCTAGCGAGGCTGTCAACAATGGAGGGACCTACACGTGGCCACTGAGCTAGCGAGGCTGTCAACAATGGAGGGACCGACACGTGGTCACTGAGCTAGCGAAGCTGTCAACAATGGAGGGACCTACACGTGGTGACTGAGCTAGCGAGGCTGTCAACAATGGAGGGACCTACACGTGGCCACTGAGCTAGCGAGGCTGTCAACAATGGAGGGACCTACACGTGGTGACTGAGCTAGCGAGGCTGTCAACAATGGAGGGACCTACACGTGGCCACTGAGCTAGCGAGGCTGTCAACAATGGAGGGACCTACACGTGGTCACTGAGCTAGCGAGGCTGTCAACAATGGAGGGACCTACACGTGGTCACTGAGCTAGCGAGGCTGTCAACAATGGAGGGACCTACACGTGGTCACTGAGCTAGCGAGGCTGTCAACAATGGAGGGACCTACACGTGGTCACTGAGCTAGCGAGGCTGTCAACAATGGAGGGACTTACACGTGGTCACTGAGCTAGCGAGGCTGTCAACAATGGAAGGACCTACACGTGGTCACTGAGCTAGCGAGGCTGTCAACAATGGAGGGACCTGCACGTGGTCACTGAGCTAGCGAGGCTGTCAACAATGGAGGGACCTGCACGTGGTCACTGAGCTAGCGAGGCTGTCAACAATGGAGGGACCTACACGTGGTCACTGAGCTAGCGAGGCTGTCAACAATGGAGGGACCTGCACGTGGTCACTGAGCTAGCGAGGCTGTCAACAATGGAGGGACCTGCACGTGGTCACTGAGCTAGCGAGGCTGTCAACAATGGAGGGACCTGCACGTGGTCAGGTTTCATTGCAACGTTAACCGAGTTGCGCGTGAGCGTGTGTCTGTAAATAGCTTAAATGGAAGTGTATGGATTCGTTGATAATATAATGAAGGTTTAATTCCTCAAAACATATGCGGGTCTTTGGCTTAGAAAGAGCGGAATCGGTGCTCTCTAATACATCTATATATGCGTTTGGCATGCGATAATTTCAGTGAGTAAATATTTGCCCGTTGCTTATATACAATATCTTAGACTTTCTGATTTCCCGGGCCATATATATATAAAGCGTTGTAAGTTGGTAATCGTGACAACCAATGAACCAATGAAAACCAGTTAAAACATTCTGAATGGGGTAGTTCCACGGTCGGGCCAAACACAAAACGGGATTAGCTGGCCCTTTGCTGTCGTACAGGTGTTGTACGAAATGAATTCCTGGAGAGAAAAAGTTCTTCCAAAAGATCATTTGTCTGTTTTTCTTTATGTACGTATTATACGTATTGACGACTATCAAGATCGGAAAGTAGATTACGCTTGAAAACTTCCAGTGCTCGAATGATCTCTAAATAGAATCGATTGTTCGTTTGCGACTCATACTTTGCCAATGCGCTTTTGTCCAAATTAGCATAACTACATCAGGACATTAAAACATAATACGAGTTCTTGCATGTTATGGTCTCAAAACCTCTTCCAGATGGCACCCTGATCATATAGTATCATCTTATGCACGCTAATCTTGATGTATACATTATTGATAGTAGTTATTGATAGTTATATTTGTCAATCGCTCAGTGGGTTAGAGCGCTCGCACTGATCGCTCTGGCCACCTGAGAGCCTAACGGCACGTGGGTCGGTGGTTCGCGCCCCGCTGTGGCCATGTCTGTGTGGTCGCAGGATAAAGATCCCATGTCTTGGTCGCAAAGAGTAGGGGGTTACCCCCGGGGACATGGCTCCACTCTCTCGAAAAGCGGTCTAAAACACAAATTAAGGCACTCATTCCTTCATTCCAAAATATGGACCACGAGAGCGCCTTCACTGAACCAGACTCTACCCTCCCCCACCCAGCGGCGCCATCTATCCAGTCCACCAGCGGTCAGGGCGTGAGTCCCAGAAGAACTTTGTTAACCTTATCCCACACATTCCACCTCGATAGAAACGAATCATTAAGGAAATGACCTCCTTGGCAAAACGAGCGACATAAGGGACTTAAAACATGGTCAGTAACACACTGAGTTTTTTAAAATGAACATTTTTTAAAGTGTTGACGTACCTTATTTTCACATTTACGTTAGTTTGCATCAACAGTTCGCAATCGACCGTGATTTAGGTGATGGCAACATGTAAATCTGCCCTTGGTGTCTGTCAATGCTTGCTCATAGGGTGCGAGTAATGTCAGAGCGAATTTGTCACTGGATTGTTTACTGTTGCTACTATTGAGGTATGTCAGTATGGTAGGTGTCGCTATCAATGATTAAAGTAATATGTTCTGTCAAATAAGAGAAGAAGGTGGTGGCCGGCTTTATATCCCTGCGCGCCTGTTCACTGGTCGTTATTCAGTGTGATGACAACCGCGACTCGCTAAGACGTCCGCGCAGTTTGATGTTAAGATGCATCATAATTTTGAGATATTTTTGGTCTTAATTCTAACATGTAAAAAGATCTAAGGTGGCGCATACTACTTTAAAGCTCGGCTGTTGTCGACTGCTCCATGCTAGGCCAGGCCGACCTGCCGGTGTATGGCTCAAACCCCGTCTGTACAAATGTCTATCTTTGTGCTACATAAACGAGAAGTAGGTGGGGGGTTATTCCTTGAGACATGAATCCTCTCTACCTTCACCCCTACCCATTAAATATATCATAAGCTTGCCATATTTGGAATATTAAAGGCATACAATTGAAGAACAAAATTGTCGCGATATTGCCTTGACCAGGTTGAAGCATCCTACTTAGCAGAACCAGCCCCTGTCGCTGGTAACTCGGGCACTCGGGTATCCTATTGTCCGTCTAGCAGTGATCGTCATCTATTATTCAACGTCTCCGAAGGTGTTGGCGGCGAGATTTGCATGCGTCCTTGGGCTGCGTCAAGGTCAAGGTCATGGCCGAACGCGTTCGTTCGGGTCACGAATGTGGTACAACCATGTGCCGTGAGGGAGGGGTGGGAGGAAGGGAGAGATGGAGGTGGGGGGAGACGGCGGGGGGGGGGCGGGGTGGAGGTTGGGAAGGCGGGTTGGGGGAGGGGGGGGGGGGCGAAGGAGGGAAGGGCTTGCTGTAAAAAGGGATTGACCCATTTGACCTTGTTTATGGACACATAGGTTAAATCAGGCCCAGGTACTTCACGGGGTAATTACATATGACAGGTACATGAAACCATTTTCTGACACGCAAGACAGGCAGACATTTGATTATAGATATAATGGATACTCGGAAAGATTGTAATCATGTTACATTTCAGGGCAAGACAAACATCCGCATCTGCGGTTGGAGGCAAAGACGGCGTTTTTGTGTGCATGCTGGGCCCGGCTTCAACGCAAGGCCAGACTGGCTGCCTTGTTGTCAGCCCGGCCTCAACGCAAGGCCAGACTGGCTGCCTTGTTGTCAGCCCGGCCTCAACGCAAGGCCAGACTGGCTGCCTTGTTGTCAGCCCGGCCTCAACGCAAGGCCAGACTGGCTGCCTTGTTGTCAGCCCGGCCTCAACGCAAGGCCAGACTGGCTGCCTTGTTGTCAGCCCGGCCTCAACGCAAGGCCAGGCTGGCTGCCTTGTTGTCAGCCCGGCCTCAACGCAAGGCCAGACTGGCTGCCTTGTTGTCAGCCCGGCCTCAACGCAAGGCCAGACTGGCTGCCTTGTTGTCAGCCCGGCCTCAACGCAAGGTCAGACTGGCTGCCTTGTTGTCAGCCCGGCCTCAACGCAAGGCCAGACTGGCTGCCTTGTTGTCAGCCCGGCCTCAACGCAAGGCCAGACTGGCTGCCATGTTGTCAGCCCGGCCTCAACGCAAGGCCAGACCGGCTGCCTTGTTGTCAGCGCGGCCTCAACGCAAGGCCAGACTGGCTGCCTTGTTGTCAGCCCGGCCTCAACGCAAGGCCAGACTGGCTGCCTTGTTGTCAGCCCGGCCTCAACGCAAGGCCAGACTGGCTCCCTTGTTGTCAGCCCGGCCTCAACGCAAGGCCAGACTGGCTGCCTTGTTGTCAGCCCGGCCTCAACGCAAGGCCAGACTGGCTGCCTTGTTGTCAGCGCGGCCTCAACGCAAGGCCAGACTGGCTGCCTTGTTGTCAGCGCGGCCTCAACGCAAGGCCAGACTGGCTGCCTTGTTGTCAGCCCGGCCTCAACGCAAGGCCAGACTGGCTGCCTTGTTGTCAGCCCGGCCTCAACGCAAGGCCAGACCGGCTGCCTTGTTGTCAGCGCGGCCTCAACGCAAGGCCAGACTGGCTGCCTTGTTGTCAGCCCGGCCTCAACGCAAGGCCAGACTGGCTGCCTTGTTGTCAGCCCGGCCTCAACGCAAGGCCAGACTGGCTCCCTTGTTGTCAGCCCGGCCTCAACGCAAGGCCAGACTGGCTGCCTTGTTGTCAGCCCGGCCTCAACGCAAGGCCAGACCGGCTGCCTTGTTGTCAGCGCGGCCTCAACGCAAGGCCAGACTGGCTGCCTTGTTGTCAGCCCGGCCTCAACGCAAGGCCAGACTGGCTGCCTTGTTGTCAGCCCGGCCTCAACGCAAGGCCAGACTGGCTGCCTTGTTGTCAGCCCGGCCTCAACGCAAGGCCAGACTGGCTGCCTTGTTGTCAGCCCGGCCTCAACGCAAGGCCAGACTGGCTCCCTTGTTGTCAGCCCGGCCTCAACGCAAGGCCAGACTGGCTGCCTTGTTGTCAGCCCGGCCTCAACGCAAGGCCAGACTGGCTGCCTTGTTGTCAGCGATAGTATCAGGATCTTAGTTTCCTTTTTTTCCAGCCGATGCCTCAGTTTAATATTGCAAATGAATCGTTTTGAGCCCATAACGGATAAAAAAGGTGTTTGTCGAATACTCTCGAAGCAGTGTAAGATGTTTGTGGTGGATGACATTACTAACAAACCAGCCATACAAAACGTAATGATAGAACTGGGCACCGCCACTAACACTATGCAGCAATTATATTTATATATCATATATCATCTTAATTTTACCCATCATCCACTATCTATGAAATAGACATATAAATATATAAGCCACAATTTCGACAAATGCTGACAAAAACGCCTGACATGAGTAACAATGTTCGTTTTGGCAATGTCAATGTCCGAGCAGAGGAGTTTATTCCCATAAACTGTCACGTGCTGCTCAGAAAGGTCACTACGATATCCAAGCATGCATACATGTACCCCAAGCATACCAGCTTCTGTAATTGGGAATGTCCGGGAACAACGTGACGCTACTGTTTTCTCAACTATGTGTCGTTGGACAACGTCGTGGTTTGTCAAGTTGTTGGACAATGGTGTGTTGTGGTACGTGTCGTAGGACAATCGTTTCTTTTCCTTTCAGTTGTTGGAGTATCTGTTGCGTTTTGAAGGGCAATTTTCTGTTCTCTTCTGTTGCATGTTGTTAGACAAAGTTGTTTTATTACCTTTTGTTGGATCATGTTATGTGTTGTTATAATTTGACACATATTGCTGGACAACATTCGGCTTTGCCACATGTTGTTAGACAACATTCTGCATTATTGCATGTGGTTCAAAGTTCAGCTGTTTTACCTGTTGTTGAATAGTTTTGTTCACTTTTGGTGTAGGACTTTCCTTCATATTATTGGACAGAGCTATGCTCTACTACGCGGACAACGCTTGGCGTTACTCTGTATTGTAAGGCTTTAGTTCTGATCCAGGTCCTGGGACTTCGATAGGGCGTCTTGTATGGCGTCTTGTAGGGCGTGGTTTGGCGTCTTGTAGGGCGTGGTTTGGCGTCTTGTATGGCGTCTTGTAGGGCGTCTTGTAGGGCGTCTTGTAGGGCGTCTTGTAGGGCGTCTTGTAGGGCGTCTTGTAGGGCGTGGTTTGGCGTCTTGTAGGGCGTCTTGTAGGGCGTGGTTTGGCGTCTTGTAGGGCGTCTTGTAGGGCGTTGTTTGGCGTCTTGTAGGGCGTCTTGTAGGGCGTGGTTTGGCGTCTTGTAGGGCGTCTTGTATGGCGTGGTTTGGCGTCTTGTAGGGCGTCTTGTAGGGCGTGGTTTGGCGTCTTGTAGGGCGTCTTGTAGGGCGTGGTTTGGCGTCTTGTAGGGCGTCTTGTAGGGCGTGGTTTGGCGTCTTGTAGGGCGTCTTGTAGGGCGTCTTGTAGGCGTGGTTTGGCGTCTTGTAGGGCGTCTTGTAGGGCGTGGTTTGGCGTCTTGTAGGGCGTCTTGTAGGGCGTGGTTTGGCGTCTTGTAGGGCGTCTTGTAGGGCGTGGTTTGGCGTCTTGTAGGGCGTCTTGTAGGGCGTGGTTTGGCGTCTTGTAGGGCGTCTTGTAGGGCGTGGTTTGGCGTCTTGTAGGGCGTCTTGTAGGGCGTGGTTTGGCGTCTTGTAGGGCGTCTTGTAGGGCGTGGTTTGGCGTCTTGTAGGGCGCCTTGTAGGGCGTCTTGTAGGGCGTGGTTTGGCGTCTTGTAGGGCGTCTTGTATGGCGTTGTTTGGCGTCTTGTAGGGCGTCTTGTAGGGCGTGGTTTGGCGTCTTGTAGGGCGTCTTGTAGGGCGTGGTTTGGCGTCTTGTAGGGCGTCTTGTAGGGCGTGGTTTGGCGTCTTGTAGGGCATCTTGTAGGGCGTGGTTTGGCGTCTTGTAGGGCGTCTTGTAGGGCGTGGTTTGGCGTCTTGTAGGGCGTCTTGTAGGGCGTGGTTTGGCGTCTTGTAGGGCGTCTTGTATGGCGTTGTTTGGCGTCTTGTAGGGCGTCTTGTAGGGCGTGGTTTGGCGTCTTGTAGGGCGTCTTGTAGGGCGTGGTTTGGCGTCTTGTAGGGCGTCTTGTAGGGCGTGGTTTGGCGTCTTGTAGGGCGTCTTGTAGGGCGTCTTGTATGGCGTGGTTTGGCGTCTTGTAGGGCGTGGTTTGGCGTCTTGTAGGGCGTGGTTTGGCGTCTTGTATGGCGTTGTTTGGCGTCTTGTAGGGCGTCTTGTAGGGCGTGGTTTGGCGTCTTGTAGGGCGTCTTGTAGGGCGTCTTGTATGGCGTGGTTTGGCGTCTTGTAGGGCGTGGTTTGGCGTCTTGTAGGGCGTGGTTTGGCGTCTTGTATGGCGTTGTTTGGCGTCTTGTAGGGCGTCTTGTAGGGCGTGGTTTGGCGTCTTGTAGGGCGTCTTGTAGGGCGTGGTTTGGCGTCTTGTAGGGCGTCTTGTAGGGCGTGGTTTGGCGTCTTGTAGGGCATCTTGTAGGGCGTGGTTTGGCGTCTTGTAGGGCGTCTTGTAGGGCGTGGTTTGGCGTCTTGTAGGGCGTCTTGTAGGGCGTGGTTTGGCGTCTTGTAGGGCGTCTTGTAGGGCGTGGTTTGGCGTCTTGTAGGGCGTCTTGTAGGGCGTGGTTTGGCGTCTTGTAGGGCGTCTTGTAGGGCGTGGTTTGGCGTCTTGTAGGGCGTCTTGTAGGGCGTCTTGTATGGCGTCTTGTAGGGCGTCTTGTAGGGCGTCTTGTAGGGCGTCTTGTAGGGCGTCTTGTAGGGCGTCTTGTAGGGCGTGGTTTGGCGTCTTGTAGGGCGTCTTGTAGGGCGTGGTTTGGCGTCTTGTAGGGCGTCTTGTAGGGCGTGGTTTGGCGTCTTGTAGGGCGTCTTGTATGGCGTTGTTTGGCGTCTTGTAGGACGTCTTGTAGGGCGTGGTTTGGCGTCTTGTAGGGCGTCTTGTAGGGCGTGGTTTGGCGTCTTGTAGGGCGTCTTGTAGGGCGTGGTTTGGCGTCTTGTAGGGCATCTTGTAGGGCGTGGTTTGGCGTCTTGTAGGGCGTCTTGTAGGGCGTGGTTTGGCGTCTTGTAGGGCGTCTTGTAGGGCGTGGTTTGGCGTCTTGTAGGGCGTCTTGTAGGGCGTGGTTTGGCGTCTTGTAGGGCGTCTTGTAGGGCGTGGTTTGGCGTCTTGTAGGGCGTCTTGTAGGGCGTGGTTTGGCGTCTTGTAGGGCGTCTTGTAGGGCGTGGTTTGGCGTCTTGTAGGGCGTCTTGTAGGGCGTGGTTTGGCGTCTTGTAGGGCGTCTTGTAGGGCGTGGTTTGGCGTCTTGTAGGGCGTCTTGTATGGCGTTGTTTGGCGTCTTGTAGGACGTCTTGTAGGGCGTGGTTTGGCGTCTTGTAGGGCGTCTTGTAGGGCGTGGTTTGGCGTCTTGTAGGGCGTCTTGTAGGGCGTGGTTTGGCGTCTTGTAGGGCGTCTTGTAGGGCGTGGTTTGGCGTCTTGTAGGGCGTCTTGTATGGCGTGGTTTGGCGTCTTGTAGGGCGTCTTGTAGGGCGTGGTTTGGCGTCTTGTAGGGCATCTTGTAGGGCGTGGTTTGGCGTCTTGTAGGGCGTCTTGTAGGGCGTGGTTTGGCGTCTTGTAGGGCGTCTTGTAGGGCGTGGTTTGGCGTCTTGTAGGGCGTCTTGTAGGGCGTGGTTTGGCGTCTTGTAGGGCGTCTTGTAGGGCGTGGTTTGGCGTCTTGTAGGGCGTCTTGTAGGGCGTGGTTTGGCGTCTTGTAGGGCGTCTTGTAGGGCGTGGTTTGGCGTCTTGTAGGGCGTCTTGTATGGCGTTGTTTGGCGTCTTGTAGGACGTCTTGTAGGGCGTGGTTTGGCGTCTTGTAGGGCGTCTTGTAGGGCGTGGTTTGGCGTCTTGTAGGGCGTCTTGTAGGGCGTGGTTTGGCGTCTTGTAGGGCATCTTGTAGGGCGTGGTTTGGCGTCTTGTAGGGCGTCTTGTAGGGCGTGGTTTGGCGTCTTGTAGGGCGTCTTGTAGGGCGTGGTTTGGCGTCTTGTAGGGCGTCTT
Source organism: Arenicola marina (assembly GCA_964019135.1). NCBI lineage: Eukaryota > Metazoa > Annelida > Polychaeta > Arenicolidae > Arenicola > Arenicola marina. The sequence goes on from CAXHSH010000698.1 coordinate 34,407, forward strand.
GTAGGGCGTGGTTTGGCGTCTTGTAGGGCGTCTTGTAGGGCGTGGTTTGGCGTCTTGTAGGGCGTCTTGTAGGGCGTGGTTTGGCGTCTTGTAGGGCGTCTTGTAGGGCGTGGTTTGGCGTCTTGTAGGGCGTCTTGTAGGGCGTCTTGTAGGGCGTGGTTTGGCGTCTTGTAGGGCGTCTTGTAGGGCGTGGTTTGGCGTCTTGTAGGGCGTCTTGTAGGGCGTGGTTTGGCGTCTTGTAGGGCGTCTTGTAGGGCGTGGTTTGGCGTCTTGTAGGGCGTCTTGTAGGGCGTGGTTTGGCGTCTTGTAGGGCGTCTTGTAGGGCGTGGTTTGGCGTCTTGTAGGGCGTCTTGTAGGGCGTGGTTTGGCGTCTTGTAGGGCGTCTTGTAGGGCGTGGTTTGGCGTCTTGTAGGGCATCTTGTAGGGCGTGGTTTGGCGTCTTGTAGGGCGTCTTGTAGGCGTGGTTTGGCGTCTTGTAGGGCATCTTGTAGGGCGTGGTTTGGCGTCTTGTAGGGCGTCTTGTAGGGCGTGGTTTGGCGTCTTGTAGGGCGTCTTGTAGGGCGTGGTTTGGCGTCTTGTAGGGCGTCTTGTAGGGCGTCTTGTATGGCGTGGTTTGGCGTCTTGTAGGGCGTCTTGTAGGGCGTCTTGTAGGCGTGGTTTGGCGTCTTGTAGGGCGTCTTGTAGGGCGTCTTGTAGGGCGTTGTTTGGCGTCTTGTAGGGCGTCTTGTAGGGCGTCTTGTAGGGCGTCTTGTAGGGCGTCTTGTAGGGCGTGGTTTGGCGTCTTGTAGGGCGTCTTGTAGGGCGTCTTGTAGGGCGTGGTTTGGCGTCTTGTAGGGCGTCTTGTAGGGCGTCTTGTAGGGCGTGGTTTGGCGTCTTGTAGGGCGTCTTGTAGGGCGTCTTGTAGGGCGTTGTTTGGCGTCTTGTAGGGCGTCTTGTAGGGCGTGGTTTGGCGTCTTGTAGGGCATCTTGTAGGGCGTGGTTTGGCGTCTTGTAGGGCGTCTTGTAGGGCGTGGTTTGGCGTCTTGTAGGGCATCTTGTAGGGCGTGGTTGGCGTCTTGTAGGGCGTCTTGTAGGGCGTCTTGTATGGCGTCTTGTAGGGCGTCTTGTAGGGCGTCTTGTAGGGCGTCTTGTAGGGCGTGGTTTGGCGTCTTGTAGGGCATCTTGTAGGGCGTGGTTTGGCGTCTTGTAGGCGTCTTGTAGGGCGTGGTTTGGCGTCTTGTAGGGCATCTTGTAGGGCGTGGTTTGGCGTCTTGTAGGGCGTCTTGTAGGGCGTGGTTTGGCGTCTTGTAGGGCGTCTTGTAGGGCGTGGTTTGGCGTCTTGTAGGGCGTCTTGTAGGGCGTCTTGTATGGCGTGGTTTGGCGTCTTGTAGGGCGTCTTGTAGGGCGTCTTGTAGGGCGTGGTTTGGCGTCTTGTAGGGCGTCTTGTAGGGCGTCTTGTAGGGCGTTGTTTGGCGTCTTGTAGGGCGTCTTGTAGGGCGTCTTGTAGGGCGTCTTGTAGGGCGTCTTGTAGGGCGTGGTTTGGCGTCTTGTAGGGCGTCTTGTAGGGCGTCTTGTAGGGCGTGGTTTGGCGTCTTGTAGGGCGTCTTGTAGGGCGTCTTGTAGGGCGTGGTTTGGCGTCTTGTAGGGCGTCTTGTAGGGCGTCTTGTAGGGCGTTGTTTGGCGTCTTGTAGGGCGTCTTGTAGGGCGTGGTTTGGCGTCTTGTAGGGCATCTTGTAGGGCGTGGTTTGGCGTCTTGTAGGGCGTCTTGTAGGGCGTGGTTTGGCGTCTTGTAGGGCATCTTGTAGGGCGTGGTTTGGCGTCTTGTAGGGCGTCTTGTAGGGCGTCTTGTATGGCGTCTTGTAGGGCGTCTTGTAGGGCGTCTTGTAGGGCGTGGTTTGGCGTCTTGTAGGGCGTCTTGTAGGGCGTGGTTTGGCGTCTTGTAGGGCGTCTTGTAGGGCGTGGTTTGGCGTCTTGTAGGGCGTCTTGTAGGGCGTGGTTTGGCGTCTTGTAGGGCATCTTGTAGGGCGTGGTTTGGCGTCTTGTAGGGCGTCTTGTATGGCGTCTTGTAGGGCGTCTTGTAGGGCGTGGTTTGGCGTCTTGTAGGGCGTCTTGTAGGGCGTGGTTTGGCGTCTTGTAGGGCGTCTTGTAGGGCGTGGTTTGGCGTCTTGTAGGGCATCTTGTAGGGCGTGGTTTGGCGTCTTGTAGGGCGTCTTGTAGGGCGTCTTGTAGGGCGTCTTGTAGGGCGTCTGTAGGGCGTGGTTTGGCGTCTTGTAGGGCGTCTGTAGGGCGTGGTTTGGCGTCTTGTAGGGCGTCTTGTAGGGCGTGGTTTGGCGTCTTGTAGGGCGTCTGTAGGGCGTGGTTTGGCGTCTTGTAGGGCGTCTTGTAGGGCGTGGTTTGGCGTCTTGTAGGGCGTCTTGTAGGGCGTGGTTTGGCGTCTTGTAGGGCGTCTTGTAGGGCGTCTTGTAAGGCGTCTTGTAGGGCGTCTGTAGGGCGTGGTTTGGCGTCTTGTAGGGCGTCTTGTAGGGCGTGGTTTGGCGTCTTGTAGGGCGTCTGTAGGGCGTGGTTTGGCGTCTTGTAGGGCGTCTTGTAGGGCGTGGTTTGGCGTCTTGTAGGGCGTCTTGTAGGGCGTGGTTTGGCGTCTTGTAGGGCGTCTTGTAGGGCGTGGTTTGGCGTCTTGTAGGGCGTCTTGTAGGGCGTGGTTTGGCGTCTTGTAGGGCGTCTTGTAGGGCGTCTGTAGGGCGTGGTTTGGCGTTTTGTAGGGCGTCTTGTAGGGCGTCTTGTAGGGCGTCTTGTAGGGCGTCTGTAGGGCGTGGTTTGGCGTCTTGTAGGGCGTCTTGTAGGGCGTCTGTAGGGCGTGGTTTGGCGTCTTGTAGGGCGTCTTGTAGGGCGTCTGTAGGGCGTGGTTTGGCGTTTTGTAGGGCGTCTTGTAGGGCGTGATTTGGCGTTGCTGCGTCTGGGACGCCCCAATATGAGGCACCCGGTCATGTGACACAGTGCTATATGTAATGGGTTCAGACCTAGCATCAATCTTTAACACCATTTCATTCACACCTGTGTATTTATGTGTCTATTGGCGATACACCCAGGATTCATCATCTCTGGGTCAATAAAAACTGAAGTGGCACCCACAAGGTACCACAGCGAACCAGTAGCCTTTGACAATCGACATGTGAGTTCTGAAGAACATTTCGGCTTTTAGGCCAGTGGACCACCAGGTCATCGATCGTCAACTTCTGTGGCGGCCATGTTTTATTTAGTATTCACTATTTTGACGACATTGGTGTCAAGGTAACTTTGCCTTGAGGCATTGATTTCTTTACAAATCAGTTCAAGTCTTAAAACCACAGCAAGGTTTACGCCTGTATTCATCCTGACTGACTCGATCTGGATTTGGATCCAGTCTGATTTATTTAGACCCGCTCTTTCTGTGTCTTTTGTTGTGTGCTGCGTACCCCGTCCCGTCACCTATATGGGTGCGACGCGTAGTGTGCATCCCGGCCGCTGGGTGTCGCGGTATGCCCTGTGCATATTTCATCTTCCTTGGGGTTGGTTGGTGGGTGGTAGGACGCTTCA